>CM052674.1:400660665-400671820 GCA_028533205.1 Lagorchestes hirsutus | reverse complement strand
GCAGGGCCTTTGGGAAGCAAGTACCAGGGGCACAACGGGTGGGACTGGGGGCACCCAAAGTCCAGGGACTTGGTTATTCATCCGAGGCCCGGGAGGGAGAGTCTGCGGCCTCTAGACTCCCCCTCTGAGGCTGACTCTGAATCTCCACAGGTTGTTCAGGTCAGTCCTGAGCGAGGTGGCCAAGGCTGAGCTGGCAGCTGTGGCCAGAGCCAAGCCTGGCCTGAAGATCCACTACCACAGAATCGGTTGGTCTGGGTTGTACCTCATGGAGCGCTGAGCCTCCTCTGGTGGGAGCTGAACTGAAAGAAGAGGAAGAGGCCCACCCCTCCCCCCAAGGTGATTGGGTTTGGGGTCTCCTAAACTTGGACTCGTCTTGTTTGACTTCCCTGGGACTGGATCTTAGAGCTTTTGGATGCCTTTTGTTTTATGGTCCCCATCCCTCTGAAGGAGCTGTGGCTCCCTATTCCCCCCGGGATAAAGCACAGTGGCCAGTGGAGGTGGAGGTAAGCATGAGAAGCCGAGAGGTACTTCTATGCCAGTGGACAAGAACCACCAGTGCAGCCCAGCTCCAAAGTGGAGGAGCTGGCCCCACAGAAGAGATGAGAGAAGCCACAGACCCCTTGAATGGTAAATGGACTTAGAAGTTCTTCCACATTTCAGTGCAGGCCTTGCACGTGGACTGTTGTGTCCCCCAGGTGAACTCAAATCTTGAAGACATGAGAAATCCCACACAAACATGGAACATCTGCTGCCTTGAGAACCTAGCCAGTTCTCCAAGGATGACCATCACGTATGTACTCCATCGTGAGGTTTGGCTACCTTCTCGATGGGCAACGTACAGCATAGTTGGCAATTAGCCTCTTTGTTGGCAGTCAGCCTTCTTTGTTTGGAAGGGTTTATTGGGTGTCTGTTCTGAGCAGAACTTTGAAATTTGACACGTGGAGATGACGCTCTGCCTAGGACCTCTTGCTCCCAATCCAGACCCTGAAAGCTCTATCCCAGGATTCCCCAGCTGAGAAAATTCCGGAGTTGGTGCCTCCCTGGATGGGGGATGTTTTTCTATTTCCTCTTACATTACATTAGTACTGCTATAATTATATTAGTATTAGGATATATTAATTATTGCTACTGTTGCTCTAGACTGTCTGTGCATTTGCCTTTTCTGTAAATCAAAAAAATATCCATCTGCTTCTTCTCACGTGTGTCTTATTGTAGGTGCGAATCCGAACCATAAATTTCCTTAATCATACACCCCTGCTTCTTAACAGAGGTGGGGGCCCATGGGTGTGGAACAGTGCATTCAGTACTAGATTTTTTTATTTTAATCATCGATCTGAAATTCTTTCCCTGCTTTTAAAAATCCTAATAAGGAGTGGCTTTCTGGGAGGGGTGGAGTGGAAAATGTAGGTGACAGAAAAACAAAACAGCAATAAAAGTATTTTTAAAAACAGATCTAGAGTTTGGGCTGCCCAGAGATCTCTCCCAAGTAGATGAGGTAGGTAAAGAGAAGTCAAGATCAGCCCCAAGGCCAGGCCACAGCCTTCACCCAGCCCCATTCCTGGCCCACCTGAGCCTGAAAACTGCTTTGGCCAGCCTCTTATCTGGAAAAGAAGCAACCCTTTATGTATTTCATTACCTGCATCTCATGAGAAGCCTGTGAGTTGGGTACTCAAAGAGGAAACTGAGGCACAGAGAAGGCAGAGTGGGGAACACCAGCTCTGTGGGCCTCCCTCTCCCACATAGGTGGGTGGGCCAGTCTACAAGCATTCTTCCCAGATCATTCCACAAATTGCCAAGGGAAGAGGCAGAGGTGGTGGGGGGGGCCTCTGGAGTCCCTTGGCATCTCTGGCAGCAGAGCACAGGGTGGCATAGAGCAGGGCCCTGGGTCTGGACCTCAGAACTCAGCTCCATTCCCAGCCCCCAGCCCTGGCAGTACTAGCTCCTGCCGGGTAGAGCCTACTTTGTGGGAGCAGAAATTGGGAGAAGCAGCCTTGGGCCCCAGTGCTGGGCCAGCCACTAAGGAAGGCAGGCATCTCTCCCTGGCATTGCCCCTGCCCCTAGACATCCTTATTGCCCTAAGGGTGGCATCGCTCATCTGGCAGTTGTGTCTAGGTTACTTTTGGGCCCAGTGAGCTTGTGCTGGAGGACTTAACTCATTCAGTTGTGGCACAGCCCTCCTCAGGCCCTGCATACAGTAGCCCTCATGAGCTGTGTAAAATGTGTGCCGTTGGCTCCGTGACTCTTCAAGTCTCTTTCTTGCTGTCAACATGTGATTCTGACCCACTGTTACATCTCATTTCCTTAATCCTGCTCCAAGTAAGGGGGACCTATGTGTATTTCCAGGGATGTCCTGGAAAGATAACCGAGGGGAAACAGGCGGGCAGTCCCGAGGTGCCACTGGGACCCTTGGCTTGGAAGTCTTACTGGCCTCCAGCCTGAGGCAGGTCTGTGGAAGATGATGCAAAAGGAGAGGGCTGGGATCTGGGGAGGTGGCCCATCATGGCGGTGTTGCTGAGATTATGTGCCCTAGTGAGGAATGACCAGAGGCGGGGAGTGTAGGAGCGGATATGTGGAAGGAGGTGTCCAGTGAGGAAGACTCCAACCAGGAGTCTTTCCGGGAGAACATCTGAGGGACATTTCCCTCAGAGCTAACCTGGGGTCCCAGGGCTTGGGACTGCCCCCTACTGACTGATGGAGTGCCTAGGAAGCCAAGGGCCTCGATCCTGTCAATGAGATCTGGGCCTCAGTGCTTAGTGCTGACCCTTTGGGAAGGGGAATGCTCATTTGGCTGGCCCCAGAAGGCATGGCCACCTTTTGGACTGGAACTGTCAAATCCCCAGGATGGCAGTCCAACCTTGGTGATCTGGGAAGCACTCTTTCGGGAAAAGGCAGTAGACTGAGCACTGGACCTGCAGTCAGGAAGACCTGAGTTCAAATCCAGCCTCAGATACTTGCTAGCTGGTGAAATCACTTAACCTCTAGTGGCCTCATTCTCTTCAATTGTAAAATGACAATAATGCCATCTGCCTCCCAGCACTGTTGTGAGGATCAAAGGACATCATTGTAACAGCTTCTTCTTAGCCTGGCCCATGGTAGACACAATAAATTCTCATTCCTTTCCCAAGGGGATTCACTAGAATATCAGGGGGCTCCAGCTCCCTTGAGAATAGGGGAGAAGTCAATGGAGATCTGGGAGCTTTTTATGCTTGTGTATTTGATCATAGGCTTTGGGGAATCCTCCCACATATTCTGTGGTCCTCTGAGGAAAGGCTGTCTTATACCTGGCATGCATTTGCTAACATTAGTGTTTGTACAGGAACTGGAGACTTTGTCAATTTTCCTGGAGGAACTTTGACAGTAAGCCAAATAAAATTTGGGAGTGTCTTGGACCGTGGATTAAATAGTTGTCTTGTGGGAGAAGACTACCCAGTGGTGGAACTGAGAAAGGTGGGACTTGAAGTGAGCCTTAAAGGGGATGGAAGGACTGCCGGTCCGGGGTGGGGGTGGGGTGAGGTGGCTGGTCCTAGTCATGCCTGGTGCTAGAAAGCCTGAAGGGAACTTTGGATCAGCTCAAGCCCGGGGTACCACTTGGTGGGCGAAGGCAAAAGCTGCACCCCACTCATCAGCCACAGGGAAAGCATACTTTCCACAGAAAGCTCTGCTGGAAAGTTGCATGATTGATGGGTAAATTGTGCATCCCAAGAACACATCACATGGAGAGATGTATGATCGGAAAAGACAGTCACGGTGCCTCTGACTCCCTCTCTGGAGATTTGGTCTCAAGCATGTGGGAGAGCTCTCAGGACGGTATGGACTTGAATTGTCCAGCATGGGGCTAGTGTGGACTGGTCATAATGGGCATCCTTGGAGGGTGCTCCCTAGTCCATGAAATCACAGCTCCTTTGGGGTCCTGGGTAGGGTATTTCTCACAGTGGCCACATTGACTGAGGCCCAGATTAGGTCATTCGGGCCTCCATGGACTATCTCCATTTAATGAGAGCAGACCAGAGAGACACCATCTGCAGAGCATGCTGTTGTCCTGTCCCCACCATGTCACCAGGAAACTCATCCTTGGGAAATTCCATCCTCTCGTACGAGCAAGCAGCCCTCTGATTGGAGGGGCAGCCAGGCCAGATGGAGGGATAGGACAGATATCTCCTTATTCTCCCCCACCTTGTAGTGCCTGCAGGCTACACTCATCCACCATGCCCCCTTGGGGGTACACTTCCCCACTCCTCCCCCCAGATTTTTCATAGTTGTATCCCAAACTAGCTTGTTCATTTGTTTCAGTCATGCATCTGGGATTTTCTCCGCAAAAGTACTGGAGCAGTTTGCCATGTCCTTCTCCAGCTCAGTTTACGGATGAGGAAACTGAGGTAAAAAGGGTGACGTGACTTGCCCAGGGTCACACGGCTAGCAGGCTGGATTTGAACTCAGGAAGATGAGTCATTGGGGTCCCAAGCCCAGTGTCTGTGCACTGCGGCCCCTCCTGGTCGCCCCAGCTGGCACACAGTAGGCGTTTAACAAATATTCACTGCTGACTATTCTTTTTGAAAACGAAAAGACAGCATTAGCGTTTTGAGCTTCTCGGGGCAAGTTTCAAAGGCATTCTGACAACGGGTGGGAACAGGAAGAGTGATATTAGCGGGTGTCCCCGCTCCCCCAGGCTTTGTTCCGTGGGCAGCGGGTCTGAAGCGATTTGTGTAAAAGAGGAGAGGGCCCCCGGCTGTGAGGACATGGTGCTGGTGTGGCCGGGTGGGGGTCACTAGAGATATGCCCCCCATCTCCAGGGGAGACCTTCCCTCCTGCCATCGCGGCAGCAGGCTGCTCCCTTAGAGGAGGGGATCGGGCTCCATCCGACTTCCGCTGGCTTTGCCATTTCTGGGGTGGGGAGAGGGGACCCCCAGCGCGCCCTACCCAAGCTCTCTACCCAAAGCTTGCTCCTTCCCCCCCTGAGACCCACTCCATAGTGAATACACATGGAGAATAACAAAGAAGCCCGTGGACAGCTCCAAGAGGGTCCCCAGCAGGATCTCCCCCAGACCACCCAGGGAAGAAGCTCTCCCATTGGGAGTGAGATGGCTCGGCTCAGCCCTGAGAGGAGCCTGGGACTGTCCCAGGGGAAAGCCCCCCCAAAGCTCGAGAGCAGGCCAGGCCAGGGCCGAGGCAGACTTCTGGGGCGGCTGCCTTGGCCTTCGGGGCTGGGAGCCCTGGATGCTCCTGGGTCCCCAGGAAGCCAAAGGTAGAGGAAGCTCTCCGAGGGCACACCCTTGGCTCTGGGGCGGGGCCGCACTGGTTTGCTTGTCTCCCCTTTGCCCCCATCAGACGTAAGCTTCAGTCAAACGCTTTGGCCTCTTTGTACCCCCAGAACTTAGGATCGTGCCAGGATCGTGCCTGGCGCCGAGTGGAGCTTAATACATGTTGATTGATTCATTCATATCCGGTCTGGGACATTTACTAGATGGATGACCCTAGGCAAGGCACTTGTCCTGTTGGCCTCAGTTTCCCCACTATGAAAGGGGATCAAATTCAGATCGCATGCCATAGCACCAACCACTGGGGCTGTGTCAGGACCCAGTGAGACATGATTTGTTCAGCATCTGGGTCAGGGCCTGGCATGTGGGGGGGGCACTGAATAAATGCTTATGTCCTTTCCTGCCTTCCCAGTGCCCTGGGAATTGACCATCTGCCTGGATTCTGGGGGTCCTGGGGATCTTCCCCCTTCGAAAGGGAGTGCATCCTCGGCGTAGCCTCCTCACACTGCCCGGCTCTGGGTAAGTACTGAAAGAAGGTGGGTTCCTCTTCCTAGTCTGAGCTCTCAGTCTCAGGCCCCCCCCCCCAGGTGTGGCCCTCCACTCCACCCTGCCCCACCCATCTTGGCTGAGTGGACCTTGGATCTTGGCAGGAAGTTCCTCTGCCATCACACTAAGGTGCTGCAAACTCCCCGAGTGGATCCCCTCCTTTCTATTCTATTTAACTACTTTACCCACAGAAAGGCTTTTGAGAGCCCTTAGGACTGCAAGATCAAGTCAGGCCGTGAAGCCCTTAATTCAGGCTGTTCACCAGAAGATCAGAAGCTGAAGCCTTGGTCCGGAGAAGACGGGACTCCTCGGAAAAGAGCCTCATGTTGGGAAAGCCTGGAGGCAGAGTGGGGGCCAGTGGGTGTCGTGGAGCTATTGAGGTTCAGGGGTGCTGGGGACCCCAAAATACCGATGCGCCAGGTCCTGCTCCAATGAATTCGACACAAGCCTTCTTAAAGCCAAAGTAAAACCAAGTTTATTAAAGAGTCACCATATTGAGTTGACTCTTAGGAGCCTAAGCATTTGTAGCGCTTGCCTTCACAAGTGGGCCAGACAGAATCTCAGCTAGTGTGGACCTGAGAACTTGGTTAGAGAAAAGGCAACAGGCTAAATGCACACATCTTATGATTTAATTAATTAAGCAATTCCCCATAAAGAAAACAGTTGTATAGCGCTATGGAGCCAGGATCAGAACTGGCTGCCTTAGTACAGAAATTGACTGTCTTAAGCACATTTTGCCATGAGAAAGGAGTTCTGACATTGTAAACTCATTGTAATTGGGCTTTGTGATCCCAGGCTATGGGCGTCTTCCTTCCGAAGCGTGCCTTTGTGATTCAAGGCAAGGAAAAGTCCCATCACCCAGATTGCAGACATCCTGTCCTCCACAGGCCTTTGAATTTGTTCATCTTAACAGAGTTTGACAAAAGCTGAAGTCACACCCCAAGGTATTTGTGTTTTTCTCTTAACCCGCCGATGCTAGAAGAAGGGTCTGATAAGGGAGTCCCATTTGCCCATCAAAAGGCACCCTCTAAACAAAGGAGACTATTAGGTCCAGGCTCTTCTTAATTCAAACTTTGGCCCTTATTAAAGTCTAAAATTTATATTAAATATTATTGCTAGACAAAGTCTGAGCTGGATCGAATCTGAGCCCCTTCATGGAGGCGAGATGCAACTTAAATACAGAAAAGACAGCAGGAGGGATCTGGAGGTGGTCTGGTAGTCTCAGGTGATGCAGGAGGGGTTTAGGGAGGGTCTGGAGAAGTCCAAGGAGGGGATGACTGGTCAAGGGTTGGAAACAGCTGGAGGCAATCAGGAGATATCAGACAATGGAGGGTTTGGGTGGGAAGCAGGTGGGGCAATCAGGTAACAGATAATGGCCACAGATTTGAGTATGAAAGGCCAGGTTAATTGGGGAGATTCAAGGAGAATTCAGGGAGGTTCCAAGAGTCTGTACCCCAGCAGAGTAATGGGCATGGCCTGTCCTGGAGGGTTGCCCAGAGTCAGACACCACTAACCACAGCCTAGAGACCATGAAAGCCAGTGGCTACCCTCAGGCATCTTCCCTTCCAAGGGCAGATTCGGCACCTCTGAGGCGTGGCTCTGGAGCTAATGGAGCATGGGGTGGAAGGGGGGGGGGTCGACAGGACCTGCTATAAATTAAGAAGCGGTGGCGTTCTACTTAGACCAGACCCTCCCCCTAATCCTTGCTGGCTTCCTTGCTCCTGCTTAGGTAAGTCCAATCTGCCCAAGAGCCTGGCATCCAGAGGATCTACGTCCGAGCCAGGTGCTTGCCCTGCCCCCCAGGCCCACTTGGGCACCTTGGCTCTGGGTCTGGCTCCCCGGGGTATAGGATAGGAGAACTTGGACCCCCTTGGGGCTGGAATCCTTCCCTGCCTTCTCTCTGGGCCCACTGGGGCAGGACCTGTGATATTTCTTCCCCAGGGCCCCCCCCCCAACTTTTCTACGTGCCCTTGGCCCTGCTAGGCCCCTAGTCAGGGCTGGCTAGACGAGACCCCGCCAGCCCTGTCTCCCATACAGTGGGGGGCTTAGCTGGGACCCAAGGTCTCCAGGCATCTTTCCACTCTGGTTTAGCACAGGAAGACTCCAGAGACCCGGAATCAACCCTTGTTCCAAAGCTCCAAGGTCAGGTGTCTGGGACAGTAGCATTTAACAGGCACCTACTGTGTGCCATGGACTGGGGTAACCAAGAGCTGCAAAGACTGGGTCTTGCTCTCCAGGAGTTGACAATCTGATGGGGGAGAGAAAATATAATGATTGTGTACAAGCTGGCTCTAACTGGGGCTGGGGCCGGTAGAAAAGACCTCTTAGAGAAGGCGGGCTTCTGGCTGAGCCAGAGAAGGGAGAGCCTTCCAGGCCTGGGGGACGGCCAGAAAGAATGCTGAGAGCTGAGCGATGGACACAGACAGGAGGCTGAGGGGCCAAAGGGCTTGGTACTTGAATTGGAGATCATAGGGAGCCACTGGAGGTTATTGAGTGGGGGATGACTCCTAAGTAGGGAGCCTGAAGAAGCTGGAGGATGGGGGTGGGGGATGGAGGATGGAGACACCCTCTAGTAACAGGAAAGGTAGAGGAGTGGGGAGGGCGTAGGAGGAAAGAGAATGAATATTGAGTATAAGACATCCAATTGGAGATGTTTGAAAGGCTGTTGGAGCTAGGAGAGTGGAGGTCAGCAGAGAGGTCACCACAGCCTTGCCATTTATCCACCCATCCTTCTATCTTCCTATCGTTTCACCCTTCCTTCCTTTCATCCATCTACCCATCTTTCCTTCCTTCCTTCCATCCTTCTGTCCATGCAAGCATCCTTCCTTCCATCAATCTATCCAATCATTCTTCCCTCCCTCCCATCCATCCCAGGGCTCAGCTCAATCATGGTCTCACATCCTCCTCCTCCACTCTTCTTCCAAGCTCAGTCCTTCCTTCTCCCTTCGCAACAGTGCCCTCTTTACCTACGTTCTCATCTCTCCCTGTTCCCACATGATCTCCTGGATTAGTAGGGTGCCTCCTAATTGGTTTCCTTGCCTCACTGCCATCTGCCCTGCACTCCCTTGACTGCCAAAGCCTGCCCATGACTCTCCCTTGATCAGTCTGGTGCAGTGGCTTTCCTTTATGGTCCAGTATAAACTTGGGAGCATTGGAAACCCTGCGCAGACTGGCTTTCCCATACTCTGTGGCTCCTATGGACACTGGCTGACTCCTGCTATTCCTCATATACATCTGCACTGGGACACCAGCTGCAGTCAGACTAGTCAGACTGGAAGTGCTCAGAAAGCAGGTAAGGTTTGGTTTTGGTGGTTATGCCCCTGACCTAGGTGGAGAGCACCCAGGGGTGCTTACTGGAGGGCAGGGAATGGCTAACAGCTAACCTGTTTTAGGGTTCTAGGACCTCCTGTGGTCCCTGCAACAGCCCCAAGAGGAAGGTGCCATGGTTATCACCCGCATTTTACAGATGAGGGAAATGAGGCTCAGTGCTGTGCCCCAGGTTACCAGTAGGAAGGTGCCTAAGGCAGGATTCCAGACTGGTGGACCCTCCACAAGCAGCTGCTCTCGCTCTAGGACAGATTCAAGATGGGGTGACTTGGCCCCTAAACACTTCTGAAGGTTGCTTTCCAAGAGGACCACTGACCTCACGGGGTGATGTCTTCATGAGCTTCACAAAGTGGTCAGGGTCAAGGTTGTGGAGGGGCCAGTGACTGGGGTCTACTCTGGCTTCTGGGTCCCTGCCCTCAGGGGGCCCCCTAGAATTCTGGTTAGCAGTCTAAGTGCCTTGGATTCTGGTTTTGCCCCTGGGAGGGTGATCTCATGAGCCTGCCTGAGGGCTCTAGCTGTGGCCTGAGGGCCTGGGGCTCCCTGCTCTAGTCCACAGCTGGAGAAGGGGTCACTTGGCCAGTCTCTGCCCCTAGGGAGGTTGAGAGGCTGGGTGCCTCTCAACCTCCCTAGCACCCATCCTAGCTAGCCCCTGTCCGGCTGGGAGCCTATTTGCCAGTGAGGCTGGCTTCCTCCCAAGGGTAGGAGATGGCTGACCCCCGGCTGTACCCCTAGTTCGGGTCCTGACCTCAGTACCACCATCTCCGCCCCCCAGCCCCATCCCCTCTCTTCTCACAGAAGCCATGGACATCGCTCTAGTGATTCAGTCTTTGGAGAAGGAGCTGGTTTGTCCGGCCTGCGATCATCTTTTCCAGGACCCTGTCACCGGCCCCTGCGGCACCACGTGGTGCCGGGCTTGCTTCCCCGGGGGAGCCTCCAGGGAACTCCAGACCAACCTGCGTGTGGACAGAGTGCGGGCCCTGCTGAGGCGGCTGCAGCATCTCCAGCCTCGTGAGCTGCCCCAGGACCACTGTGTCCAGCACGAGGAGCCCTTTACCCTCTTCTGCTGTCAGGACTGGGAGCCTGCTTGCAAAGTGTGCAAACACTCCCTGGACCACGTGGAGCACCACATGATCCCCTTGGTCCCAGAGCCCCCAGAAGTGAGTGCGCCATCTCCAGCCTCCCTGCCTTTGCCCACTGCAGGGGAGGAGTGAGGGAATGAACTGCACTGGCCTGGGGGCAGTGCCATCTCCAGCCTCCCTGCCTTTGCCCACTGCAGGGGAGGAGTGGGGGAATGAACTGCACTGGCCTGGGGGCAGTGCCATCTCCAGCCTCCCTGCCTTTGTCCGCAGGCTGTTGACCCTGCGCCTGCTGTCCCGCTGAGCTCTCTGTGTCTCCCAACACAGTGTCGCACTGGAGGCAGCTGCCAACGCCAGACCAGGGCCTGAGGGGGGCGTGGATGGATGGAGGCACCGACAGCGCCCACCGATAATAAAGGATTAGCGCCTACGCTGCGTCGGGTGCTGGGCTAAGGGCTCCTGATGAGGCAGGAGCTGTGCTGGTCCCCGTTTTACAGATGGGGAAACAGAGGCAGGCAGAGGTGAAGTGACTTGCCCAGGGTCTCAGAGGCAGTCAACGTCTAAGGCTGGATTGGAACTCGGGTCTGCATGACTCCCCTGCCCTCTAGCGCCCCCTAGCGCCCAATAAAGCCCTGCCCCTGGAGCAGCAGGGGCGGAGCAGGGAGGACGTCTGCACCGAGGAAGGGGGGAGACTGCACTGAGTGAGTCTGCGCGCCGCAGAAGCGAGGGGGCGTGGCGAGAGGGGAGAGGAGGTTGGGCAGACTCCTTGTTGCGGTCTGCGCCTGCGCACTTCTGACCCTTGGCATGCTGGGAGATGTGGTTCAGAGCGGCGTGGTTGGTTGTGCTCTCATTGGCCTGGGCTGGACGGCGTGGGGAAAGGTAGGCCCGCCTTAGTGACGTCACTCCAGCCCGTAAGAGTGATGTCATCAGGGAAGGGCGGGGCGCCCCCCC
>CM052674.1:400620243-400652005 GCA_028533205.1 Lagorchestes hirsutus | reverse complement strand
GCTGCCCTGAGAATTCACTTTTTACAGGCCTTACATTCTGCCCCAGATGGGCAGGGGGGACAGATCAGCCTCTCCCCTTCAGACACACCATGGTGTTCTGCCACAGCTCCCTCTGTTCAGGATGGCTGTGTGGGTGGGTGGGTGGGGGGCAGAGCTGAGTTCTGTTCTTCCTCACCCACGGGCCACTGGAGCCCTGGACCTGGGGGTGGGAAGGGGGCCCTTAGGTATGAGCATTCGCTGGCTGACAGTACCATGAGACCATGTCTGTACCCCTCCCTGCTTCCCCACCTTGTTGGTAACTGCCCTTGGGGTCTGCAGCTCTGCATATGAGTAGCTGGGCATTGGGGTGCCGTGGAGGATGGACTGAGGGTTTCCAGGAGTTTCTTTTGCTGGGGTATGTTTGTCTGGGGTTAGGGAAGGGGGGAAATCTTGGCTGAGAGATGTCAGGGCTCCATGGATCCACACCGCCAGACTGGGTTTGGGTCTGGTTCACCTTGACAGCAAGTAGAGTGTGGCAAGGCTGGAAGGGAGCATGGAGCCAGGCTGTGAGGGCCAGAGGCCAGGGAGGGGGCCGGGGAAACTCGTATTGAGCAGAACAGATGGTGCCAGCAGTGGCCATCACTTTGAACTGGGTCGGGGGGCCAGAGAGTCATCCTGGATGGTTGGGGGCAGGGCAGCAGGTAGAAGGAGTGATCAGAGATAGGAGGGGGCCTGGGAGGGGCTGCCATGGCAGCAGAGGGGGGAGCAGGACAAGAGCCTGTCTCCACCCAGTAGGTTCATAATAATGCTCATTGAGGAGGAGCCTGTTTTCCACCAGAAGGAAGATTCCATGTAGATGTGTGACCTGCTTGAAGTCCTTTGGGGAAAGGAATCCATATTTACATACCACCTACTAGGTGCCAGGCACTGTGCTAGAGGCTTTACACATATCTCATTTGATCCTTGCCAGGTACTCTCAGGACCTCCATTTTACAGTTGTGGACACCGAGGCAGGCAGAGATTCAGTGACCTTCCCAGGGTCCCACAGCTAGTGAGTGAGTACCTGAGACCAGATTTGAACTCAGGTCTTCCTGCCTCCAGGCCTGTGTACTGCAGCATGAGTTGTCTCAAAGATCTAGACAGGTTCAGTCCCCGACCCCACCAACCTCAGGGCCCCTGATTTAAGCACAGCCTGACTCCAAGCTCCCAGAAGGATATCCCTGGTTGAGACTTTGTGGTGCAGCCACAGTGGGGAGGAAAGGCAGGTCGCTCTCTCTCCTGGAGTTCCTGTTCAAGCTTGGCCCCCACCCTCTCGTGGCCCAGGCCAACCGTTCCCCCGGTCCTGCTCATACAAGCTCCAGAGTCCTGGTTCCCCTATCCCCATCCCCATCCCCATCATTAGGACCTCCAGATTCCCAGGGAAGAGGCAGTGGTGAAGAATTCTGCAGCCCCAGCCCTTGAGACACTGGGGGCATGAGTCAATCAATTAAGAGGCCAGGATAGGAGAGAGAAAGGTTAATTAGCATCAGCTGGTGAGCTTTGGGGCTGAAAGGAGAGACAAACACCGCAGGTTTTACCCAAGTTAAGGCAGGTGGCCTTATTGGGCCTTACCGGGGAGGTTGAGTCAGCAGTGGTGAGAGTCTTAACTTCAGAAGTAGCCTTGGTGGCTCCCAAGATTTAATCTATCCCCTGAGGGATATCTCCCTGGAGTTAATAATGCCCAGGATCAAGTCTGTCCCCAGCAGTACCAATACAAGTCAGAAGAATCTTGGGTCTTGGCCTCCAAGGGGAGAAGGTGGACAATGACAATGAAGTTGGAAGGGTGAGGGATAGCTGGGGGCCCCTTCCTGACCAGGGAGAAGGCAGGGGTGGAACACCCCCAGTGTGGTTTGGAAAGCAGGGCAGGTGGGCTCCCCCAGGAGCACTAGGCACGCCTCTGGCCGCCACCTCCCATTTCCTCTCCTCTGTTGGGCACCTGGCCAGTGGCTGCCCCAGCTCTATCCCCTGGGCTTCCCATGCTGTCTGGGGGCCACTTGTGCCCCACAGTTACAATGTGGGATGTCCGCCCACATTGTCACATACTTTTCCTTTATTCCTACCAGCCCAGGGAACATGTGCGGTTTTTGTCTTTCAGACTGTCCCAAGGAGGCAACCCAACCACAGGCCATTTCTAAAGTCCCAAGGACTCACAGGGGATATTCCCCAAGACCCTACACTTGGAAAAGCCTATAGTGAGAACACCGCTGGGACAATCTGTGTAAGGACTACTCAAAGGAAACCCATTGCCCAGGACTCACATCCAGCCTTTGCCAGGACACTGGCTGGGGAGCGAAAGGAAGTTGGGAGAAGCTCATACCTTGTTACTCAGAAGAGGGTGCCTGTAGGAGACGGGGCTCAGCCCATGGTACCAGGTGAGAAGAGCCCCACACCTAGTCCACATCCAGTCGAGCACGAGGAAACTTGTGCAAGGAAGAAAAAGTGTGAGGAGTGTGGAAAAGACTTCAAACTGCCCTCAGCACTCATTGAATGCCAGAGAGTTCACACCGGAGAGGAGCCCTCTACATGTGGTCAGTGTCAGAAAGTGTTCAGTCGCAGGTTGAATCTCATCAAACACCAGAGAATTCACACTGGAGAGAAGCCCTATGAATGTGGTGAATGTGGGAAGACCTTCAGGTGGAGCTCCCCCCTTATCAGACATCAGCAAACACAAGCAGAGAGAGGCCCTGTCAGTGCAGCGAGTGTGGCGAAGCCTTTGGCCAGAGTTCATCCCTCACTGAGCACAAGGTCCACACTGGTGAGAAACCCTATGCGTGTGGGAAGGCCTTCAAGGTGAGCTTAGACCTGAGCCAACACGGAAGGTTCATACTGGTGAGAAGCCCTGAGTGTGAAGAATGTGGGAGAGCCTTCATGTGGAAGACAGCCCTGGTCACTCACCAGAGAAGCCTTATGAGTGCCCTGACTGTGGGAAGGCTTTTGTCCAGAGTTCACACCTCATGCAGCACCAGAGAGTTCACACTGGGGAGAAGTTCTATGAATGTAGTGTCTGTGGAAAAGCCTTCAGTGTGAGCTCCTACCTTATTTATAGACAGAGAACTCACACTGGAGAGAAGCAATATGAATGCAGTGTCTGTGGGAAAATCTTTTGCTATAGCTCCTACCTTATTCAGTACCAGAAAATTCATACCAGGGAGTAGCTGTGGTACGAGAATGCCCTCATCAGGTAGCCAGCCTGGCAGCCCCCTCCTCTCTTCCTTTGTCTCTCTTTTCCTCCTAACTCAGCCAAGAGTTGCCTGTCCTCCTTTCCAAAACTGACCCCTTTGCATGTCCTCTGCCTAGGATTTAGGTGCTCCAGTGGTTAGAGCGCTGGGCCTGGAGTCAGGAAGACTTGAGTTCAAATCCACCCTCAGACATTTACTAGCTTTGTGACCATGGATAAATCACTATATCCCTGCCTTGGTTTCCCTCAACTGTAAAATGAGGATCACAATAGCACCTCCCTCTCAGAGTACTGTGAAGATCAAGTGAGATAATATTTGTAAAGGGCTTAGCACGGTGACTGGCACACAGTAGGCACTTAATAAATGCTTGTTCTCCCTCATTCTCTTTCCCCAGTTTGAACAAATCTTCTGCAGCCTGGAAAGTGTTTCATCTCTTTCACCATGATCTAGGTTCTCTGCTCCTTGGCTCTGCCAAGGCCCTGCCCTAGAATAGCCTCCTCATCCCCCATGTCCCCTGCAACTTTTGCCTGTTCTCCCCCTCCCTTGGTCCCTGTGAGGCCATACTATTCTGATCTCCTGCCTCCATGCTGGCTCCTTTGGAGCTGGGTTGGGCCTGGATTCCATCAGTTCTAGGCAAAGCTAGAACTGAAGTCATCCCCCTGGTCCTTGTCCATCTTCCATGCTCTGTTCATGGTGCCGACCCTTCTCCCACCAAGCCCAGTACTTGGCTGTCACCACAGTGGATGTGGATAGGACAGATCATGTGTGATCTCAATTGGGACACCCTCTCTCTTTCTGGCTGCTAGCACTGGGGTTTTTTTTCCTTTGACCCCAGAGCTCTGAACTTTGGTTCCTGGGAAATTTTCTTTTGGGATCTCTTTCAGGAAGGGGCGGGGGATTCTTGAAATACTTTGCTCTGATTCTAAGAGATCTGGGCATTTTTAGGATTTCTTGAAATCGGCCTTCTGGATTCTTTTGTTTTTGTTCATGGTTTTCACATCGTCTGATTACTCATAAATGATCCCTTCTCAGTCTCTTAAATGATTGAATTTGAGATGCTTTTACATTTTCTTCTATTTTTTTCAGTCCTTTGAATTGACTTCAATATTTTTGGTTGTCTCATGGAGTCATTGGCTTCTATCTGGTCCTTTCTAATTTTCAGGGAATTTGTTGCTTGGTCAGGGTTTTCTATCTCTTAAGCCAAGCAATTAATTCCCTTTCCAGTTCTTTCTTCCATAGCTCTTGTTTCTTTCCTTTTTTCCCTTTAGCACTCTAATTTCATTTATTAAAAAGAAAAATTCTTTCTTTAAAAAAAAAATCTTGCTTCATCTGTTCCAGGAATTCTAGTTGAATTTGTGCACAAGCTGTGGTTTTTCTTTGAAACTTTGCTTGTAGATGTTTTGGAGACATTCTCTTCTTCTGGGTTTGTGCTTTGAGTGTCCCTACCTCCATCATACCTTTCTGTGGGTTGGAATCCTTGCCCCACGCCCTCAAAGTTTTCTCCCTCAATCACTCAGTGACCTCTCCTCCTTGAGGTTCATGCACGTTCACCTTTCTATGGTGAGGTTCTCTTATTGTTTGAGATGTTAGGACTGGACTGACCTTATGATTGATTTCTTGGGATGCTGAGTATCACATTATTCCAGGATGTCAGGGATAGCTGAGGCTGGGGGTCTGCAGGCATTCAGTGCTCACAACGTGCTCTGATCCAGGACAAAGTCTGATTTCTGTCCTGGTCTGAGCTCAGCAGCTTCCTGACCCAGGTCTGAGTTTGAGCCACATGCCTATGGACCTGTCCCTGCTAGAATTCAAGTACCTAACCCTAACCCTAGAGGCACAGGTTCCCTCCTCAGTCCACCTTAGATCTATGACCCAGAACTGGGCAGTGAGTACAGAGCTGCCCGTTGGCCCCTGTCCCTGCACCACATATGAACTTTGACCCCCTCTGTTCCACCTGGGCCAGTTTCCCAGGGGAGCCCCTTCCTGCCTCCTGGGAGAGGAGAGAAAAGTCATTCCACCAGCTTTTCCCACTGGTTCCCTCACCGGAGCTACCTGACCATAAGAGGACTCCACCTGGAGGCCAAGCCCCTAGGTGAACTCATCCACTGGTGATTAAAACACTCCCACTGGTCCTCTCCTCATCATCTTTGTGATTTCATTCCCTCTGCCTCTTTCCTCCAATCCAATCATGTGCTGCTACACTCAGCCTCCTTCAGTGTACCCCACCCCTTCCCCAGTGTCCTCTGGAATGCCTGCTCCATGGGTAATCCACTGGCTTTAATCTTGAACCTTTTTATCTCCCAGTCCTTCCATGTACTAGGTCTGAGTGAAGCCTGGCTGCCTCCCCATGACTCAGCCTCCCTCTCCAGCCCACTCGCTCTCCTCAGCTCACTGGTGAGCGAGTTGGAATCCTTGCCTCCCAAAGTTCTTTCCCTCAATCACAATCAATGACTTCTCCTGGAGGATCATGCTGTTCACATCTACCCCCCAATCAAAACCCTGGTGGATTCCGTCTACTCACCCACCTACTCTCCCTGCCTCAGTTTCCTTCCCTTCCTCAATGAGATAAGGATGTGGTTCCCAGTTCTTCTCTCCCCACCTCCCCCAGCTTCTGCCCTCCTACCTGGGGACTTCCACACAGACCCTGACTCTCCCTCAGACCCCCAAACCTCTCAATTCCTCCCTTTGCTCAGGACCTCCATGGTCTAGAATTCTGGAATCCTCTTGTCCCTCCATGATCTCCTGGCTTTTCCCCCTCTCCCTCTGCCTCCCCTTACATAACCCCTCAACCCTTCAGCCTTCTCCCCTGCACCAGCTTCTTCTTCCCTTGGGGAACCAGCTCAGCCCTATACTGTTCTCCTCTCATGAACCCCTCCACCTCTTATCACATCTACCGTTCCTCCTCCCCCGCAGCCAGCTCACTCCACCTTCACCTCCTTCACACACACACACACACACACACACACACACACACACACACACACACACACACGATGGTGAATGAAGGGGGAGAAAACCAGGCTCTGACACCCCCACTGGGCTCTCCCTGCTGCCAGGCAATCCTATTCCAACCCCCTCATCAGCTCCCTCTCCCCCTCCCCCCACTATCTCAGCTGAGACCCTGCCTCCTAAATAGAGGTCATTCTCCCTGACCTCTCCTCCCCTCTCCTCCCATCACTCAGGTGCCTTCTGCCCTTCTCCTCCTTCCCTCCCTCCTGTGATGAGGCGGGGCTGACCTCTGGCCAAGGCTGACCCCTCCTCTTGCCCAAGTGACCCCCTTCCATCCCATCTCCTTCAGCAGATCGCTGCCCCTATCATCCCCCTCCCTCATTTATCTTTAATCTTTCCCTCTCTCCTGACCTGCAAACACTCCCTCATCCCCTCTCGACCCTGCTGAGCCCACTGGCTATCTTCTCGTGTCTCTTCTGCCCATGGTGGCTAAACTCCCCCAAAGGTCATCTACAGTGGTGTCTCCACCTTCTCTCCTCTCATTTCTTAATCCCTTACAATCCGGCTTCTGACCTCATTCCTCCCAAAGTGACCGGTGGTCTCATAGTGACTAAGTCCAACGACCCTTTCTCAGGCCTCGGTCTCCTTGCTCTGCCACCAGTAATTTTCTTAAAATGTCACCTCCCCACCCCCTACTCCGTTATCTCCAGTGGACTCCATCACCTTCAGGAGCAAATACGTAAAGCTCTGTTTGGCATTCTAAACCCTTTCTCGTTCAGCCCAGACTTCTACCCCCCACTCCCCTTTACCTCTTCAGGACTGACCGCTGGCCATCCTGCCCTTCTCTGGGACGCTCAGGATGCTCTGACCTTTGACCCCCCCAGCTTCCCCTAAGTTCCTGCAGAGTTCTTGGGCTTTGTGCCTTCTCCCTGCTGAATATTTCCTATTCATTCTGTATATAGTGTGTTTGTTTGCATTACCCACCCCCCCCATTAGCCTGCGAGCTCCTTGAGGACAGGGCCTGACCCACTGGCCCTGGCATAGCGCAGGCCTGACCAGAGACCTCTCTGGCTCCCAGCACCCACCTGACCTGGAGAGATGGTTGCATTTTTCTTTTTTAATTCCAGATCACAACTTGGTCTGGTATCTTTTCTTGATCTCTGGAGGAATCAGGAAGGAGGGAGAGTTGACTCTGCCTCCCAGCATTCTGGATTCTGAGAGAGGATTGAGTTGGTGGAGGGTGACAGGCCCTGGGCTTCAATGCCTCTGACGGAGTTGAGACCTAGATTCCCCTTCTGAATGGCCAGAGATAGAAGGTGCTGCAGATAGTCAGCTGAGGGCCCGGATGCAGGGCCATTGAAACATAGGCTCCTGGAGGGATCTCTAGTGGGAAGTGGACAAGACCCTCCTCCCCTCAGCCTCCCTCCAGAGCAGGAGGGAGTAGACTGTCCAGGAGGGGGCCCCTGCATGGGCACATACAAGGCAGCTGGGAGGGACTATCTGATGGCCCCTGGAGGAAAGATTGAAGACAGGTGGAGTGGTGATGGTGGGGGGTTCGTGGTGGCTCATCACCTGTGGTCCTCCCCCAAATCCTGGGCCTGCACTCAGCCCAGAAGGCCCCGGAGAACCTGGGGGAGATGGGCAGAGGGAGAGGATCCTGTCTCCTGGTTTCCTGGGTCCTAGTTGGGGCATTGGGCCAGGTCTCAGCCCCAGTCTTCCTTGCAATCAGCTGCTCTGGGGGGTGTTCAGGGCCAGACTGGCTCTGACCAGCTCACGTACATGGGGAGAAACAGAGGTCCAGAGAGTGCCAGTGCCTACAGAAACCCTAGGAGCCTGGGGCAAGGGGCTTATTGGCCCCATTTCTTGGAGGACAATGCTGAGAGCTAGGGTCAGGCTTCTCAGAAAGGGGTTACTAGACGGGATTCACACTTAGGACTTCTGGTCCCCTGACTGGCTGCTTCTCTCCCCTCCTTCCCCCAGTTCCGAGGGAGGCTGGATCTGACCCTGAACCCTGACCCAGCCCCTTGCTCCCTGTGTGATTCTGGCCACCTCAGTTTCCCCTCTACAATGAGGGTCTTGATTTTGAGGGTCTCAGGAGCCTGCCCATATTCCCTGTCCCCTCTCCAGTGAATCCTGCTGGGGGCCCAAGTTCAGAAAGCAGGATACCATGTGTGGGGGGCAGAGGTAGGCTGAGATCCGAAAGGGGCTGCCAGTGACCTGTATAGAGACCTTTTTCTTCCTGTTGGGAGGGAATGTTGCAGCCTGTGCCCACAAGGGCTTGTCCCTCACTGCTCTGGCTTCTGTTCCCCTCACTGGGAGCCCCCACTCTGAGGTATCTGAAAAGGCAGCCCACCACCCATAGCAAGAAAACTACAGCTGGGCCTGAGGCAAGAAGACGGCCTTCCACACCCAGCTTGGCCACCTGCTCTCCTGGTGTGAGGGCTTCCTCAAGCTCCTTCGGAGATTCAATGTCCTCATCTATGAAATGGGCACAGTAGAACCCGAATCCCATAAGTAGCTAGTGGTCTCAGAATGCCTTTTTGGAGACCTCCCTGGAGCAGAGCTCCCCTCACCCTCCCTGAGACACTGAGAGAAGCGTGTCTGTTACCATCAACCCCTTGGGCTCGACCACCGACCAATCCCTGCTTATGCCCACCCTCAGATGAGTCTTCTGACTTCATTTTCTGACCAGGCCCTGCCCAGTTCTTCCCCCATTGCCAGCTTCTAAACCCTCTGAGCTGCTTGAGTTGACTCCCTCCCTGCTCCCGGCCCCTGGAAACAGTGACATGTCCATTTTCAATCTTTTTCAGACTGGGAGGCTGGGACTGAGACCAAGGCATCTACTCTACAAGACATTTCTGAAGACCCAGGGAGAGGAATGGAAAGACTAGAGGGGAGTGGGTCCCTGAATTCCGTATTTGCTGAGGCTTGTGGATATGAGGACATCCTAGGGAGGCAGAGGGAAGGCCCTGTTGAGGATACTCTGAGGTCCCCCGATCCCAAGTGCTCAACCTCCTTCTCCCCTGAGAAAAGCCCCAGTGGGGAGAAAGGCCGCTTGGGTTGGAGCTCACCCTCTCCAGGAGAGAGAGCCCTTAGCCCAGAGGATGCTGGGGGAGAGAGGCAGAATCTGCCCTCAGGAATCCAGCAAAGCCCTGCTGGTGAGAAGCCCTATGAATGTGGTGAATGCGGGAAAGCCTTCATGCAGAATTCAGCTCTTACCCTGCACCAGAGAGTTCACACTGGAGAGAAGCCTTACAAATGCCAAGAGTGTGGCAAAGCCTTCCGGTGGAGCTCAGACCTCAGAAAACACCAGAGGATTCACAGCGGAGAGAGGCCCTATCAGTGCAGTGAGTGTGGCAAAGCCTTTGGGAGGAGCTCTTCCCTCATTGAGCACCACAAGGTTCACACTGGTGAGAAGCCCTATGAGTGTACTGAGTGCGGGAAGGCCTTCAAAGGGAGCTCAGATCTGAGCCAACACCGGAGGGTTCACACTGGTGAGAAGCCCTATGAGTGTGAAGAATGTGGGAGAGCCTTCATGTGGAAAACAGCCCTCATCACTCACCAGAGAAGCCACAGTGGGGAGAAGCCTTATGAGTGCCCTGACTGTGGGAAGGCTTTTGTCCAGAGTTCACACCTCACGCAGCACCAGAGAGTTCACACTGGGGAGAAGTTTTATGAATGCAATGTCTGTGGGAAAGCCTTCAGTGTGAGCTCCTACCTTATTGAGCACCAGAGAGTTCACACTGGAGAGAAGCCCTATGAATGCAGTGTCTGTGGGAAAGCCTTCATTCAAAGATCACACCTGGCTCAACACCAGAGGATTCACACTGGAGAGAAGCCCTATCAATGCAGTGTCTGTGGGAAAGCCTTCCGCTACAGCTCAGACCTGAGCCAGCACCACAAGCTTCATACCAGACAATAGTTGGCAGAAAAGCCAGGCTAGCTAGTCACACCAAGCAGGCTTCTTCCTCATGGCTCATCCCCACTGCCTCTGTCTTTTTTTCCAAACATGGCCCAGTCTCCCCAACCTCAGCCTTGTTACTACCTCAAGCTTTCCTACAGGTCTTCCTTCCCTCCATCTTTCCTCTCTCCCTCCCTCCTTTCTCCTTTCCTTTCCTCTTCCCTTCTTTCTTCCCTAATTTTCCCCTTTCTTTTCTCTCACTCTTCCTTCCTCCCTCCCCCTTTTTCTCCTCCCTTTCTTTCCTCCCTCTCCCTATGTCCTCACTCCTTCCTCTCTCCCCTTACTCCTTCATCTCTCCCCCCCTTTCTCTCCTCCTCCCTTTCTCTCTCCCTTCCTCTTCTCTGCCATCTTTCCCTCCTTCCTTTCCTTTGCCGACATTCTTAGTGCTTTCTGGATGTTCCCTTCTCTAACCCCTCCAGCTAGGTGGCTTTGGGGCACTACCTCCACTCCTTGAATTTTCTCTTCTCTTGCCCCACTACTTGAAGGCTGGGTCACCCTGGCCTTTTTCTTAACTGCCTAGCTGCCTACCTGACCAAGTCCCAGGGCTCTGTCTGTGGCACACTCCTGTCTTCAATTCTGTCCATGGTCCCAGCTTCCTTTGGCCATTTGGGCCATTGTTTCCCAAAGGTGTGACCCAGGCTGGAGCTCCCAAACCCTGCCTATGACTACTGACTTCTCTGTTCCTTGTGCCTCCCTCTGTCTCCCCTCTTGTGCCCTGTCATTCTGTTCATCCCCCAAACTCTGGAGTGTGCCTCACTTCCTTTGAGCTCAGAGAAAATCAAGTCATTTCCTGTGCCCTTCCGTGGAGTGTATATGTCCTTCTGGAATCTGCCCATTTTCAGGGATGCCTGCAAGGAGTTCCTGCTCAGGGCTGGGCTGGGCCAGCTGGCCACTTCAGTTCCCAGCAGCCCCGAGGTTCTTCAAGGATCCTGCTGGACTGGCCCTGTTGGACGGTGCGGTCACCTGGAGGGCAGCCCACGGATGAGTGGTCAGCACCTGGGACCCACTTTGGGGACCTACGTGGCTTCAGCCAAGGCGATCAGACTTCACTGATCCTTACATTCTCGTTGAAGGGGCAAGGGCTGGGAGCTAGGGAGGGGATATCCTTGCCTCCGGAGGGCAGCTATGTGACATTGAGCCCAAAGGGTCCTCTGCCACCTCCCTCCATTACTGCAGCCCTAGCCCCTGATCTCCAGATACTTGAAGAGGATTTTTCTGCATCCTCCATGTCTTGTCTTCTCGAGCCTAAATACTCTCAACTCCTTCTGTGTCTTCATGTGACATGGGCACCAAGACGTGCCCATCCTGGCTGCTTCCTTCTGGAGGCTCTCTACAGTCTTTTCTGAACAGGGACATAAGCAATGGCCTCCACCTTCCGGATGTGAGCAGCCTCTCCCTCCCTGAGCCCAGAACCATGGCATCCCAGCTCTGGGACCTCTCATGTTCCACCTAAGGAGTTGAAGGGACTGCAGAAATGCAGAGCTCCTGCATCCTGAGTGCAGTGCTGGCACACAGTTAGTGCTTAGTAAATGCTTAGCCTGTCTGGGCTGCAGGATGCCATTCTAGGGTGATGCATTTTTCTCATCCCTCCTCTAGGAGTTACAATGAGAGGTCAGGTTCCTTCCCTTCTCTCTCCTAACTCTTCCCTCTCCTTGCATCCTTTTTTAAAAAAAAATTATTTAGTATTTTCTCCTAGTTCCATGTAAAAACAAATTTAAACATTGGTTTTAAAAACTTTGAGTTCTAAATTCTCTCCCTTTCCCTTCCCTGCCCCAACATTGAGAAGGCAGCAATTTGATATAGATTATACATGTGCTGTCATGCAAAACGTTTCCATGTTAGTCATGTTGTGAAAGAAAACAGACCAAAACACAAATCCTCAAGGAAAATAAAGTACAAAAGTCTGCTTCAATGTGTATCCAGATACATAGTCCTTTCTCTGGAGATGGGAGTCTCCTTCATCCCAAGTCCTTCAGGGTTGTCTTGGATCATTGCCTTGTTGAGATGCTGTCCTTTCACTTTGGATCTGCTTCTGTAAGTCTTTCCAGGTTCCTCTGAGAACATCCTGCCATGGTCGCACACCACAACTTGTTAATCGTTTCCCAGTTGATGGGCATCCCCTCAATTTCCAACTCTTTACCCCCACAAAAGGGCTGCTAGACATCTTTTTGCACAGATAGGTCCTTTTCCTTCTTTTTAAAAAATCTCTTGCCTCCTCTCCTTTCTTCTGTCTCATCCTTCTCTCCCTTCCCCTCTTTACCTTCCACCTCTCTCGCCTCTTCTGTCTCTTCTCTCTTCCACTCTCCTCTCCTTCACTCCCTCCTCTCTTCTCTCTCTCTCTCTTTCTTCCCTCCCTTTTCTCTTGTTATCAGAATTTTAACTGTAGTCTGGACAGGACGGGTCTCCAACTGGGAAAACCTGGGAACGGCCGGAGTCCCACAAAGTAGGCAGAGACTGGAGTGCCCAGAAACAAGTCAAAGTTTAATGAATCACTTCCAGAGTGATGAATTGGTTTACAGACCGTTAGTTCTCTCAAGCAGCGCCCCATGTGCGCCCCATAGATGGATTTCAAAGTGGGATTCCCAGGGTGCCCACGAGTGCGGGAAGTCCTGCGGGAACATTTCTCAGGTTGATTGTTTCCTGCCTTGGGGGTCATCACGTGGTGGGGTGCAGGTGCAGAGTTCTGTGATCTTTGATTCACTTCAGGCACAGGAATGGAGTGGTTGGGAGAGCCTTGGCGAAGGGGTAATTTTTTTCAGGGTGCATTGGGAGTCAGAAGAGGCAGCTCTGAGAAATCTGAATTATTAGGATATTCCTCATACTCATACTGATTAATAGGGCAGCTAGGTGGTGCAGTGGATACAGCACCAGTGCAGGAGTCAGGAGGACCTGAGTTCATATCTCCCCTCAGACACTTGACACTCACTAGCTGTGTGACCTTGGGCAAGTCACAACCCTAACTGCCTCATCCTGGGTCATCTCCAGTCATCCTGGTGACCTGCACAGCCCTCCCTCGTTCAAAACAAAGTCAAGTGCAAGTCATGTCATTGTTTCTCTGATGTCACCGTCTTCTTTGGCAAGGAAGGAAGAACGCACATGGATTAACATGAAAATCACAGTTCCCTTCACGCTCTTTCCTCTCCGCTCCTTCCCCTCTTCCATTTCTCTTTCTTCTCTCCCCTCTCACTCTTGCTTCCTTCTGTCATCTCCCCTTTTCTACCCTCCACTCCTTCCCCTCGTGTTTCTACCTCTTCCATTTCTCTTCCTTTCATCTCTCTCCTCTCCCTTTCTTTTCCTTCTCTCCCCTTTATCTCTCCCTCTCTCCTCTCCTTTCCTTCCTCTCTTCTGTCTCCCTCCCTCTTCTCTCCTCTCTTTCCCCTTCCTCTTTTCCTCTCCCCTCCCTCCCCTTTTCCTTTCTCTTCCTTCTCCCCCCTCTTAACTTTTCCAGGTCCTTAGGCTAACCAGGTTTATAACTAGTCTGGGCTGGGGGGAGCTCACAGCTGTGGTTAGAACCAAGCATCATTGCAGGAGTAGGGGAGATTGGAAGCTAGCCATATCAGCCGCGTAGTCTCCTGAGACCCCAGAATTCCGCTCCCTGGGGTACAGTGATGCCACTTGGGAGGTATCTGGTCTCTTTAGGGACACCAAAGGGTTAGGGACCCAGTGCACCCTTTTCTGGAGTAGCTGATGGAAGGGGACAGTTTGAGGGTGGCCTAACAGGGGCTGTTTCACCAGGACATGGTTCCCCTCGACCTGGTACCTCCCCCTCAGCTTCAGGTACCTTCTAAATACAATTATAATCTCATTTGATCCTCAAATTCACACTGGGAGGCAGGTGCTGTCATGATCCCCATTTTACAGATGAGGACACTGAGGCAGTGTAATGGTAATTTAAATAGGAAGTAACTTGCTCAGGGTCACACAGCTTGTGTCTGGGGCTGGATTTGAACTTGGGTCTTCAGTCCAGAGCTTCTGTCCAGAGCTGTATCACCCAGCTAGCTGTCAGAGGATGAGGTGTGTTGTGTGTGCCTGTCCTCTGGGGCAGCAGGATAAAGGCTGGTCTGATCCACTTTTGAGATTAGGTATTTCTAAGTCTCTTCTTCTCTTTGAGAGAGAGGGGGAGTGGGGTGAATTGAATGATCTCTAAGAATGCTGGGATTGCTGCGTGACTTTGGGGAAACTGCTGCCCTCTCTGGCCTTCTTCAGTTGCCTCCTCTGTAAAATGGGAAAGTTGGATTTGACTGGGTGGAGTTCGAGTCCTGACTGTTATCTGCAGGATTCTGTGTCTCAGTGTCCACCTCTGTCAAATGAAGGGCTTGGCCTGAGTGGCCTCCAAGTGCCTTCCTGCCCCCATCCTGAGTTCCCCACTCCCCAACCTTTGAATGGGGAAGGGGATCTCAAGACTGCAGTTCCCAGAATCCTCTCTGTGGTTCCCAGGGCTCCAAGAGGAGAGGAGGCAGAGGGGTCAAGGCCTGTCCCCTCTCTCCCTCATCCTTGTGGCTGTGCACCTGTGTGGGCCTGTCCTCCCTGGGGAAGTTGAGCTGGACCTCCACCTCCTTCCTATTCCCTGGTGATGAGGGCTCTCTCCTTACCCCCTTTCCTCTGGGGCCCCCTCAGTCTTTTCTGTGGCACCCAGGAAGCCTGTTTCACCATGGTGAGTCAAAGAGCTGGGTGTACCAGGAATGAACACTGAATCTGATCACTTCCCTTGGGGTACATGCCCTCCCTCTTCTCAGGGCTGCCTCTGTTGGAGGTTCCCCCCCCCCAGGTCTTGATGCTATCCAGGTCCAGCTTGGTGGTCTTCATGGCTGGGGAGATGGGTGGGGGTGGGGGAGTGACTGTCTCACCGCAAGGGCCCCCTGAGCTGCCCATGGTTTGACCCTCCTTGTTTCCTTTCCCTTCGCCCTCAAATTCATCCCCCCACCCAAATCTCAGGGTTGGAAGGGACCTGGAGGTGAGTGGTCCTCCCCCTCCCCAAATAGGTGTCTTCCCTGACAGGCCATGGTTGGTTGGTCCTGGGGCAGGCAGATTTCCTCTTGGCAGCTTCTGGCTCAGGGCTCCTGATCCACTGGGACCAAGCAGGATGAGCCTGACCCCACTTTCACATGACAGCCCTCCAGAAAGGGTCTTCTTGACTTCCTCCAGCATTTGTCACTTTTTACCTCTTCCCAGACCCTCAGCTTGCCTTCCCAGCTAACCATCCCACTTTACGTCTGCCTCTCTGAGTTGAGAAGGGCCCAAGGCTGGAGGGTTGGCCACTGGGAAATGAATGTATGGAGAAGGTATAGAGGAGGATTGAAGTCTGCAGTGGTGGAGGGATAAGACCACACGCAGGTCTGACATTGTCTGTGTGACCTTGGACAAGTTTCTGTCTCTCTCTGGACAGCCTCAGTTTCTTTCTCTGTAAAATGAGGAGGGGAAGGGTCAGCTAGGTGGCCAACTCTGAAGTCAGGAGAACTTGAGTTCAAATCCAGCCTCAGATATTTACTAGCCCTGTGACCCTGGACCACCCACTTAACCCCGATTACCTCCAAAAAAAGAGGAGGGCATCTGTGAGGTGTCTTGTAGCCTGAAGACGTCATCTGCTAAGGATGGACAGCGATGAAGTGGAGGGTCCTTGAGAGTGGGACCCAGCCATGTCAGCCTCGATCAGCCTTGTTCTGGTCACACGTGCATTTCTTCGTTTTTTTTTTTTTTTTTCAGATGGGGAGGCTGAGAACGAAATGTCATATCCCCAGCAAGACCCTCCTGAAAGTGCCAGATCAGGACAAGAAAGAGCCCAGGAGGACAGTCTCCAAGGCTCTGGAGCCTGTGAAGGTCTGGAGCGCTTCTTAGGGGAGCAAAAGGAAAGCCCCTCCAAGGTGGCCCACAGGCAGACCATTCCCCAGAGAGCAAGTGTCCAGTGCACGTCCAGCATTTCCCCCAGGGCACAGGACACTCGGGAAAAACAGCAGAGACCTGCAGACTCTGGGAAGAGCTTTGGCCTGGGCTCCAACCGTGGAACTCAGGACAGCCTTGGAGAAGAGGAGGAATTTCTATGGGACTCTGGTGTGGCTGGGGAGAGCCTGTATCCCAAGCCAAGTGCCAAGGGGAGGGTATGTACCAGGGAAAACATTACTGGCCAACACAATGATGCCCTGGGGAAGGAGACCTTCAAGGAGCTGAGAGCTCATCCCAGAGGGAAGACCTATATGTGCAGCGAGTGTGAGAGAGGGTTCCGGTGCCGGTCAAACCTCCTTGAGCACCAGAGGATTCATACAGGGGAGAAGCCCCACACCTGCCAGGAGTGTGGGAAAGCATTCATCCAGAGCTCCACTCTTACTAAACACCAAAGAATTCACACTGGTGAGAGACCCTATGCATGCAGGGAGTGCGGGAGAGCCTTCAGAGGGAGTTCAGACCTTCGGAAACATCAGAGAATTCACACGGGAGAGAAGCCCTACGTATGCCGTGAATGTGGAAGGACCTTCACATGGAGCTCAGCCCTGGTCACCCATGAGAGAACACACAGTGGGGAGAAGCCCTACCAGTGTCTTCACTGTGGGAAAGCCTTCGCTCGGATCTCATCCCTGATCGAGCACCAGAAAATCCACACTGGAGAGAAGCCGTATGAGTGTAATGAATGTGGAAAGGCCTTCAAGGGGAGCTCAGACCTGAGTCAGCACCAGAGGGTTCACACTGGTGAGAAGCCTTATGGATGCAAGGAATGTGGGAGGTCTTTCATGTGGAGGACAGCCCTCATTACTCACTGGAGAACTCACAGTGGGGAGAAGCCCTATGAATGCCAGCAGTGTGGCAAGGCCTTCAGCCAGAGCTCTTCTCTTACTCAGCACCAGAGAATTCACACTGGAGTGAAGCCCTATCAGTGTAAGGAGTGTGGAAAGACCTTCAGCCAGAGCTCTTACCTTATTGAACATCAGAGAATTCACACCCAAGAGAAGCCCTATGAGTGCAGTCAGTGTGGGAAGACCTTTGGCCAAAGCTCACACCTGACTCAGCACCAGAGAATTCACACTGGTGAGAAGCCCTTTGAATGTGGTCAGTGTGGGAAGGCATTTAGATATAGCTCCTACCTTCTCCAGCATCAGAAGCTTCACACCTGAGAACTTTGGGGACACTTCTCCTTTATGCTCAACAATGACAATCGAGGCTCCCCTAGGTATCTCTCCTCTCTACCTCACAGCCCCCCTCCTTCTATTCCTCTTCCCTGCCTCAGACAAGGCAGGAGACCCCTTGCCAAGGCTCAGCCACCTGTCCCTTCTCACTCTTGCCCATCTCTCCTCTTTCTGATCCCCCATCTCTCTTCCAGCTCCTTTCTCTCTGTCTGCAAACCTGCCTCAGTCTTCCCTTTCCTGAACCCTGACCCCCTGAGCTGTTCAGGTCACTGTGCAACCCCCAGCCCCACATTTAGACCCTATGCTCACCCCTATAAGACCCCCCCCATCCAGTCAGATGCTGTTATGCTGTTGTTCTCTTTCTCTGTCTCTGATTTTCTCCCTTTGTCTCTCTCTGTCTCTATCTCTCCCTGTCTCTCTGTATCTCTCCCTCCTCTCTGTCTCTGTCTGTAATTGAAAGGGATTGTGGCCTGAGCAGTACTTTCACTTTAGGTTCAGATCTTAAAATACGACACACACTAAAACAAGCTTAACAGGCAATCGAGTTTTATTACTACAAATAGTGCAAATTAACAAGTGTATACATATAAACAGATTATAGTTACGATGGAATAGAAAAAGTATACATCACCAGCCAAGTCTGAGCTCCACACTTGGGCACAGCTGGGGAGGCTGAAAGTGGGGAGCAGTCGACAAAGGTCCTGACCGGGAGAGCAGAAGCGGGCGTCCCCACTTCTGCAGCAAAAGACCTTCAAGCATCCCTCTCTCACTCAGTCCCTTTATATGTGTAACTTCAGGGAAAGAGAGGACCGTTAGAACAAAGAATTCCAGTTGTTGGCTTTGATGTATCCACCAAGGACTGGCCAGGTCCTTGAACACAGACACCTCCTCCCTTAAGGAGTTTTCTGACTCTTAAGATAAGGGTCTCTTCACCCTGGCTGCATGCTTCAATTCTGCTGCTTCCTCCGGCAACCCCAGCTAAGCACGTCAACTTTAAGTTACATTCCTTATCTGAGATCATGTGTTGGTCCTGGAAGAGGCTGGGGAGAATCTTCCTCAGTTTCCTCATAGTCTATTTGTCTCCCCTCTGTGGATCCCAGTCACCTGCTCTCAGGCTTCTCCCTTGGCCTCTCAGGATTGCTAGGCTCATGGACACACTTGTTGGCAAGGCCTCCTTTCTGGGTCCCCACCCCCCTCAGCCCCTCAGATGCTTATCTGCAATCTCCTCACCTTGCCTTTGTCTTCTGTGACCCCTTGTCCCTGCCCTTCTCTCTGTCAGAGAGCTTGGCCATTATCCATGGCTCCATCTCAAGGTCCATTCTCTCTCTCAGATAGGCATTGGAGTCTGTCCAGCCACGGTGGGATCCGCTGTACTGGGTCGACACATACTGGACATGGGCTCGCCAGTGCCCAACAGGATGGGGTCCAGCCTTTGCCTGTGCCCTCTCTGGGACACACTCACTGGAAACCCCAAGAGTCTGTCCCTGCAGGGGCTGAGCTGGACTAGTCCTCCCTCCAGTGACCCCTGATGGCAACTCTTGCCTCCACATCTTCTCTGCTTCTGAGTCCATGGTCCATAACTCCCCTGCTCTCCTTCCTTTGGATGCTGGGCAGTTTGTCCACACCCTCCCTCCCTGGCAGCCCAGAACCAAATGCATTCCTCCAGATGTGGCCCAACCGAGGCAGACTGCAACTGGAGAACCTACTCACTCTTGTGGCTGCCACAATGGGGCCCCTGACTCGTCTTATGTTGGCCAGGACTCCCAGGGCTTTTGGGGAATTTTTTTCACTTTGATGTTTATGGTGCATGCTCAGTACAACGAGGCCTCTGATGCCCTCAGAGGGGTTCCCTGCCCTTAATCTCTGTTTCTCATGGCTGCTCCATCCTTCTGCCACAGACTCCGTCCAGGCCCAGCCTGGTCATTTCCTGGGGAAAGCGCTGGCTCTGTGACTCATGATGGAGTTCATGACTTGCTGTCCTGGGGAGGGGAGAGGCTGGAGAAGACACTGGCCCTTTACTTATCAGGACCAGCCTTGAGGCTTCTCTGAGGACAGTGACCAGCACCTTCACCCTCCACATTGTTCCTGGTTCTGCACTGGGGGGTGGGGAGGTAAGCAGAACAAGAGTTCTGCTATCCCTGACATGCTTGAGCATAGCTCTCCTGTCCACCCTGAACAAACCCCATTTTGCCAGCCCCCAATACCCCACCATGGTCCTCCCCTCTGTTACTGGACCTGGTGAGAGGCAGACTTGCCCACACGGTGGGGGTGGGGTGGGGTGGGAATGGAATGGACTGGCTCTGCGTCTCCGACATCCTATAGCTGCCTCCTCGCCTTTCAGCATGATCTGTTCTCTGCATATGCTGCAGGAGACCATACAGATCACAAGAAGCTGGCTCAGCCAGGGGATGGAATCATTCCGGGGCACGCAGGGAGCCAGGGACCCAGACAGAAATAGAACCTGAGTCTTCTACAGGCTTGGAGAGGAAGGGAACTGGTCAGGCTATGGAAAATGGATAGGACGGGCTCTCCCTGGGGGCCAGCCCTGCCTTGCCCTGCTCTGGGCAGTTCTCTCCACTCTCATGACCTGAGTTGAGATTTCTGAAGGGACCCTGTGTTGGACACAGTGAGGATGTGGACAGACGGAGGGAAGGAGAGGAGAGGGCGACCCAGGGAGGGGCAGCCAGGCTCAACTGTGAGGGTTCCTGCCTGAGATGGATTCACAGCAGGGTCCAAGGCAGAATAAGGAACTACAGATGTTCGTCTTAGACAAGAGAAGGCTAGGAGTGGGGGCCAGGCGACAGCTACCTCTATACCCGGTCCTCCTCTAGAGGGCTGAACTAGAACCAGGAGCATGGGGGCAGATTTAGGCACAAATCAGTCTTCCCCTGCACCACCACCCCCACAGCTGTCCCAGATAGCCCCAGGTCTAGTAGCCTCCTGCTCCCTGGTCACCACTGGCAGACCACTCTGTGGCTCCAAGCTGGAGAAGGATGGAGTGCCAGTCCCTAGTGGATGTGGGTGTGAGTGGTCAGGGATGAATTGCAGTGGGCCTTGAATGCCAAAGCCAGATCAGGGAACAGCCTTGGCTTTTTGTGGGAGGAGTTGTGACTCAGGGGTCAGTCCTTTTCTTTCCTCTGGCCTTCCTCAGCTTCTCCTTCTGTAAAACACCACCTTCCATGAGCTATCTAGCCCTGGCCTCCCTGCTGAAGGCCAGTAGGGGCATGCCCTGGACCCAGACTGGTGAAACAGCGGGGAGGAGAATAGGGCAGGGCCTGTGGAAGCAGTCCTACCCCTCCCCCAATAGGTGCCAGAACCTAGAAGTGTCCATGAGGTCAGGCTGAGGGGGAGGGGGGGAGGGAAGCGCCACCTGCTTTGTGTGTAGATGTCTGGAGGTGGGGAAGGGACTGGGAGAAAAGGAGACCTCCTGCTGGGAAACTGAGGCTGCCTACATAGTAGTCTCCTGCCTTTAGCAGGGGTGTTTATCCCGACCCGGATCAAAGGCCTCCAGTGACTGAGTGGGCTTCCTAGCGCATTGCAGTTGCCAACCATTCAGCTGCTGGACAGCTCTCATGGTTCCCACTGCACTGGGAAGAAAGGCTAGCTGGGCTTCCTTCCAGGAGGAATGGAGAGGTCCTTGAAGGCTGTGGCACTGGAGATGGGCAGGGGGCAGGAAGGTTCTTCTAGCTTCCCTCCCTCCCTTCCTCCAGGCTATTTGAAAAGACCTACCCCAAGTGCCACTCCAATCTTATCCTAGTACCTCTAGGATCAAGCTTGGGTTCCCAGCCTCTTCAGTCTTCCTGCATCTTCCTTTCTGCATGATGCCCCCATCTCCCGACTCCATAGCTTGTACTGGCTGTGCCCTCTCCCTGTGCTGCCTCCCTCCTCACCTCTGCCTTCAGGCTCTTTGGCCTCTTGCAAGACTCTGCTCAAACTCCACTCTCTGCAGGAGGTCTTTGGGTCCCTGTTAAGCTAGTGCCTTCTCTCTGAAGTCCCCTCCCATTTACACTCTATGTATCTGTTTGCATGTGGTAGGCTCCATTAGAGTGCCTGCTCTGAGGGCAGGAACCTTGTTTGGGCATTTCTTTGTATCCCCAGCCCTTGGCTCAGTGACTGGCACAAGTAAATGCCCAATAAATGCTTGTTGACTGCCTGCCTGAATCCAAGAGATGAAAATTTCTGGGAGCTGCTGAGCCAGCAGGGGCAGGGGAGTGTCACCCATCCCAGGCTTCAGGCTTTGACATGTAGGGGAACTTGCCCAGTAGTAGGGGTAACCAGGCCAAGGGGCTCTTCTGGCCTGGAACTCCAGGGAAAGGTCTGGATTAGAGCCCTCCTCAAGTCCAGAGGCAAGAGCACAGGACTGAGAGCTTGTGTGGGCTGGGGGCAGAGAGAAGGAAAGGACAGACAAGGCTCCATGCTGCATGGACTACCCTATCATTCCTGAATAGGTCTTAGGTGGACTAATCTTCTCTGCCTTAGGTTCCCCAACTTCAGTTTTCCAATGGGTAGAATCACCAATGTGTAGAGTCCCCCCTGTGGGTGCTGGCATTCCCCACCATGACCCCAGATGGAGAGATTCTGAAAGGCTCTGGGAGCAAGTTCTGGAAAGGTCCAGGAGAAAGGCCTCTTACTTCTCGGTAACTTTAGGACAACCCTTTCCCATCACTGGGCCTCAGTTTCCTTGTTAGTAAAATGAGGGCACTGGAGTTTAAGTCATTCTTGTTCCATCTATGAGCTCATGAATAAACTGTTATTTTAAGGATGGGGAAACTGAGGAAGGAGGCTCTGTACTACCCCCCATTCCACTATCACCAAGGTCACACAGGGTTATGGGCCCTAGCTGGATAAGAGTGACATTAACTGACCTTGCTCAGTCAGTGTTAAAGTCCTTCTCAGCTCTGACATGTAAAGCTTTGGGTTCTGGGTTCTGGCTGAGACCTTGAATGTCTGAGGGCCCTATCTACAGCCCTGACATTTAAGGTACTAAGTTCTAGCTGTGACATTTTATGTTCTATGAAGGGCCCTACCTCAAGCTCTGAGTATAGCATTTGGTGCTTCTAGACCATGGAGAGAGAAGGAAGACGAAGAGGTAGGGTCGACCTCAGAGGGAGCTGCCCCTGCCCATGCCCTGAACTAAGGCTGACTTTTCTCAGCAAAGCTTCAGGGAAGCGAGGCTAGTCATTTCCCTACAGTGATACAGCTGGGTGGTTGGTTGGTTGTTGTCCTTCATCTTCGAAGGGGACCACAATGACATCACCATGGTAAAGAGAAGTTGCAGTGTGTCTGACTGTGGCTGATCAGACCAACACAAGCTTGGAATGCTGCACCGCAGGTTGGGCACAGATAGTCCATTTGAACATTTGGGGTGGATATCCCAAATTTGCTCATCCTGCATTTACTCTGTGCTGTCTCAGTTCTGCTTTGCTCAAAGAGCACAGCACCCTTTCTGATGTGGGCACGCCATGCTGAGCAGTCCTGTGCCAGTGTCTCCCATGTTGCACAGTCAAATCCACAGTTTTTGAGAGAGACCTTGAGAGTGTCCTTGTATTTCTTCTGACCACCATGTGATTGCCTGCCCTATGTGAGTTCTCCACAAAATAGTCTTTTTGGCAAGTGCACATTTTGCATTCAAACAACGTGGCCAGCCCACCAGAGTTGTGCTCTCTGAAGCACAGTTTGAATGCTTGGAAGTTCAGCTCATGCAAGGACTTCAGTGTCTGGTACCTTATCCCGCAGGTGATCCTCAGAACCTTCCTAAGACAGTTCAAATGGAAGTGATTCAGTTTCCTGGCATGGCGCTGGCAGACTGTCCATGTTTCACAGGCATACAACAGTGAGGTCAGCACAATGGCTCTGCAGACCTTCAGTTGGGTAGTCAGTCTAACACATCTTCTCTCCCAAACTTTTCTTCAGAGCCTCCCAAACACTGAGCTGGCTCTGGCAATGCTGCATCTACCTCATTGTCAATGGGTACATCCCTGGAAAGTACACTGCCAAGGTAAGGGAACTTATCCACAGCATTCAAAACTTCTCTATTTGTTGTAACTGATGGTTCCATGTATGGATGGTGTGGTGGTGGCTGATGGAGCACCTGTGTTTTCTTGGTGTTAATTATTAGGCCAATTTTAGCACAGGCAGCAGAGAATTGATCCACACTTTGCATCATCTCAGTTTCAGAGGCTGCATTGAGTGCACAATCATCTGCAAACAGAAAATCATGCGCCAACACTCCCTCCACTTGATCTTGGCTTGTAGCCTTTGCAAATTGAAGAACTTCCCATCAGTAAGGTAGTTGACCTTGATGCCGTGTTTGTCCTTATTGAAAGCATTTGACAACATGACTGAAAACATCATGCTAAAAAACATGGGAGCAAGCATGTTTCACTCCATTGGTGACTGGGAAGGCACGAGAGCTTTGTCCATTCTCCAGAACCCGGGCAAACACGCCATCATGAAATTGACATACAGTATTAATGAACTCCTCTGGGCAACCAAATTTGGACATAATTTCCCATACACCCTCATGCCTAACAGCGTCAAAGCCCTTGGTCAGATCTACAGACGCTGTGTACAGACCTCTGCTCTGCTCCTGGCATTTCTCCTGGAGTTGTCGGGCACCAAACACCATATCGACTGTTCCTTGGTCCTTTCTGAAGCCACACTGGCTCTCAGGTATATGATCAGGTGAAGGCTCAGCTCATTAAGGGTCACTCTAGCAAGAATCTTTCCAGCAATGGCTAAGAGAGAGAACGCCCTGTGATTGTCACAGGACAGTCTATTCCCTTTACCCTTATAGACATGGACAATGGAGGCATCCTTGAACTCCTGGGGGAGAACCTCCTCTTGCCTTATAACCTGGAAAATTCCAGTCAGCTTTTGCATGAGCAATGGACCCCCTGCCTTGTAAATCTCACCTGGACTGGAATCAGCACCAGGTGCTTTGCCACATGAAAGAAGCCTAATGGCCTCAAAACCTCTTCTTCAGTTGGAAAGGAGGGATTGTCTTCAACCTGAGGTAAATGGTCAATGGCCTCAGCCTTGATTGATGACGGTGTGTTGAGAACACTATGGAAGTGTTCCACCCATCTCTCTAGGATCGTGTCCTTATTGCTAATCAATGTGGCTCCATCAGCACTGAGTAGGTGTGATGCACCATAGGTTTTTGGTCCATAAATAACTTCCAGGGAATCATAAAAGTGCTTTGGATTGTTACTATCAACATAAAACTGAATCTGCCTTCTTACTGAGCCAGGAATCCTGCATCTCTCTAAGCTTTGCTTGTACTTTGCTTTTGATGGAATTAAATGCTGCCTTCACGCGTGCACGTGTGTATGTTTGTCCTTCATTGCCAAAGAGACCATGTCATCAGAGGAATGATGACATGACTTGCACTTGACTTTGTTCTGAGTGAGGGAGGGCTGTGCAGGTCACCAGCCTCACTTCTCCTCCAGAGCCATCTGAGTCCAGTGACCAGATATTCATCAGGATGACTGAAGGAGAGAGAGTTGTACTGTAGGTCCTCTTATGACCTTTCTAGCTCTGAACGTACACTATCTCAGTGGAAAACAACTGGTTGACCTCGAAATATTTGTATGTTCACTGTGTAGTGTTCATGGGCATTCAGATGATGGAGGGCTTTGCAGACCCAAATAAGTTTGCAAACTTTGTCAGTTTTGTTCGAGCAATCCAGTTGATTTGGCTGAAAGCAGAGGGCTGGACTGGATGTGTTTTGCCCTCAGGGAAGGTGACTCTGACTCCACGTGATGGGAGCAGTAGGAAGATTTTGGTGACAAGTAGACCACTCAGCAGGCTGTTGTCACAGTCCAGGGTGGAGGGGTTGAAAGCCTGTACACGAGTAGTTAAAATTGTAGGGGGAGAAGAAAATGAGAATAGCCTGGATTTGTGGGTGCTAAAACTTGTCAACCTTTGGTGGCCTGTGAAGGATATGGTGGGTTTAGAAAGAAGAAGATATGAAGGATCACATCTGGGTTGTTAGCTTGGGTAACTGGGATGGGGTGGTGACTTCAGCCATGAGTGGGACTCAGGATCAAGGTTGGGTTTAGGAGGGGAAGACTCTTCAGCTCAGTTCTAGAAATATTGAGCTGAATAAGTCTGTGGTCTTAGAAGAAAGAAAGTGATATCAGCAGCACCTACCTAAAATTCCAGAAAGATTTCTTAAAGAACAGTTGAAATAAATGTATCTTTCCCCAGCTGAGGAAGGAAGTAGCCACCACAGATTCTGTCCCAAAGTTCTCCAGTGGAAGAACCGGGCCCACTTCTTTAACCATGGAGACCAAGGAAAACATTGGCTTTGTGCTGTAAGCAACACATGGCATTGGCAGTTGGGAGTGGATGAACTATCCTGTTGGTAAATCCTATGGAGTTCTCGTTTTTCATTTAGCAGCTTCTGAATTTCCCCATCATTTTCATCAATCCAGTCACGGTGTTTGCGAGTGTTCTGACCCAGATGAGCAAATGCAGTGCTGTACACCAAATCTCCTGTTCTGCTCCACTGTTGCCAACTGTGTGTTGGCTTAACTTTCCAAGTCAGCTGCAAACTGTTCATGCTCAGAGAAGAGCTCTAATTTGTAGACATTAATTCTTCTGGAATTCATTTTGCCTTCTGGTATTCATTCATGGGTGGCATTTTTGATTTGCCCATTTTGATTTGCTCATTTGCCCATTCTACCAGAGGAAATCTTCACATGCCTGGGGTAGACACCCCCCTAACTCACCAATGGATTTGCGACCCCTTGGTTACCCTCAACCAGGTTTGGCCCATGTGCTGAAATGGTTTACTGGAGTGTGGCTGCTGCACATGCTGCAACTTCTTGGAGTCACAGGTGAGAGTTGGGTGGAACAGGTGAACACCAAAGGGGGAAAGAGCCTTGAAAAGGGCTCAGCAGCCATCACGCCAAAGGTACTGGTCCTCCCTGAACACACCCTTACACCCCACAGTGATAGCTAGGCACTTTGGAAAGGAGGTGGCTGAGATGGGGCCAGGGGTGGGTAGAGGAGCTACTGGGTGGCTTCCAGGTGAGCTAGGTCCCCCATTCAACAGTAGCTCAATTCTTTCAGAATACAAGTGCTTCTGAGCCCCATGTTGGATGGGCTGGCTGGTCCTGGAAATCCAGAAGCCTCCCCCTTCCTGTTAGGGCATCTCTTCCCTCTCAGCCCAGATCTCTCTCTTTTGCTCAACCAGTTTAGGCCTTTGAAGCCTTACTTGGAAGGGATCCAAGGGCTCAGGATACTCCAGAGGTGTGTCTAAGATGGGAAGGACAGTAGGCAGGCCCAGGGAGGATGGACTTCATGGAGGTACCTCAAACATGGCCTAAACAGAACTCACCTTTTTCCTTAAACCTCCTTTCTACCCTCCCTTTCACTATAGAGGGCACTCCCATCCTCCCAGTCTCTTGGGCTCTTAACCTGGGAGTTGTCCTGGACTTCTCACTTCTCACATCTCAGATCCAATATGGTGCCCAAACCTGTCAATTTCACCTCTGCAGCACCTCTGGTCCATGTCACCTCTGCAGCATCTCAGGTCCATTTTACCTCTACCCCATCTCTGGTCCATGTCACCTCTGCAACATCTCTGGTTGATGTTGCCTCTGCAGCACCTCTGGTCCATGTCATCTCTGCAGCATCTCAGGTCCATTTTACCTCTACCCCATCTCTGGTCCATGTCACCTCTGCAACATCTCTGGTTGATGTCACCTCTGCTGCACCTCTGGTCCATTCCACCTCTGCAGCATCTCTGGTTGATTTTGCCTCTGCAAAATCTCCCCAGTATCTTCCTTTCTCTCCTCTGACATGGCTCCTACCTTGTCCAGACTCTCATCACCTCACACCTTCATTATTGCAATAACTGTTGGGTGGGAGGGGGTCTGACTGCCTGCCTCAGGTCTCTCCCTACTCCAGTCCATCTTCCATTCAGCCACTAAAGTGATTTTCCTGAAGCTCAGATCTGACCATGTCACCCACCTCCCACTGAGTAAACTCCAGTGGCTCCCTAATTCCTGATCTTGACATCATCCTGTCCCCCCTTTTCCTCCTCCCCCTCTCACACATTTAGAAACCTGCACTGGCTTCCTCTTTAGGATAAAAGGCAAATTCTCCCTTTTAAAACCCTTCCCAGCTGGCTCCCCGTGCTACTACAGTCCTCCGTCATGTTGCATCCCTTCACACACTCTCCATTCCAGCAAAAATAGCCTGCTGGCTGGCCCCACTTTCCTACTTCCATGCCTTTGCATAGGTTGTCCCTTTTGCCTGAAATGCCCTCCCTCTTTGTTTCTGCCTCAGAATTCCAGGTTTTCTTCGTCTGCCTCCCACATATGACCTCTTCTGAACCCTCTCTACCCCCTCTCCCAGTCCCATTACTAGCAGTGTCCCTCTTGAAAGGATTTTCCATATATTTTGTATGGACTTACCTGTGGGCACTAGACTGGAATCCCCCTGAGGGCAGGGACTGTTTGCTCCGTCCTCTCTCCATCTCCAGTGCTGGATGCAGTTCCTGAGGCATAGTAGGTACTTACATATTTGTTAAATTGTACTGGACTGAGTTGTCCTCTGCCCTCTCTGGGACGACTCAGAGGCTCCTAAGAGCCTTCTTGATAACAGTGGCAGTAACCATCACTGGGGCCTCACTATGGCCCCAGAAGCAGGTATGACATAAGTAGTGTTACCATCGTCCTTCTTCTCACTGTGTTCTGGTTATTATCGTGTCTACAAAGATGCAAACTGAGCCTGAGGGAAAGTCCTGTCATAGGCTCACAGTCCTGGACTAAAAGGAACCTCAGGCCTTCAAGTGTAATTCACTGATTTTACAGAGGAGGAAACTGAGGCCTACAGAGGTAAGTGACATGGGGAGAGCCTTGACTCCAAGCCCAGCTCCCTTTTCCACTTCCTGCCTCTTTCCCAGGGCCTTTGCCCAGCCTTTTTTCTCTCCTTATGATTTTCCTTGGCACTGAATCAAGGTCCCCACATTCCTGTTAACCTTCCCTCTTCCACCCCAACCCCTCCCCAGATTCAGAGCCCTCCCAAACAACAATGGCTCAAGTATGGACTTCACTCTAGCTTAAGGGCACTTTCTTCACAACCATGAGGTTGGTTATGCAAGGATCAATCCGTCCATTTTACAGATCAGGCAATTGAGGCTCAGAGAGGGAAAGAAACTTCCTAAGATTACTGAACTAAGTGGGAGAGCAAGGCTTGAACCCCAACTCTAAAGCCTGGGTCTCTCCCAAGGCTGTCGTGATGCTCAACTCTGGGGCCACATTCCTAGGATCTCAGCATAGGGAACATTTGTGTGTTTTCTTTCTTTCAGTTGGGAGACTCAGAGGCCCAACAAGAAAGGGGCTACTCCGAAGGACTCTCTGGAAGAAGAGCCACCAGAGGAGACAACAGAAAAACTCCCAAGGGACAGTGTTGGACACAGCATTTAATAAGTCCTTGGATGGGGAGAGGCTTTGGGCAGAATGGCTCTGGGAGAGGCTTCTATTTGGATCTAAGTGAGCATCATTCCAGGTAAGAAAAAGGTGTCAAGATGGTTCCAATGATAGCTTACTGGAGGTAAGCTTCACCATTCAGAAAGTGGTGGGAGGCCTTTATTTTATCAAGCATCATATTTTATCAAGCATCACAGAATTCACACTCTGGAGAAGCCCTACACATGTAACGAGATAGAACCCATGCCTTATTACACATATGCATGAGAAGTCATTCAGGAGGGAAAATTTACAAATTCAGGAATGAATGTGAATAAGTTATCAGCCACAGTACTCACTGCAAACAACACCAGAGTGTTTATAACAGAGAGAAACCCTATGAATGTAATCAATGTCCGAGAACCTTCAACGGGAGCTCATCCCTTGTCAAACACCAGGGAATTCATGCTAGAGAAACCCTAGGTATCCTACATTCAAACTCTGTGTCACTTGTGTGGAAAAGCCTTTAGTCAGGGCATACACTTAACACCAGAGTATTCACACTGGAGAGAAACCCCATGAATATAATCGATGAGGTAAAACCTTCAGCAATTCTTTAGGCCTTGTCATAAATCAAAGAAGTCACATGAATGTGAAGTATGTGGAAGGGCCTTCAATCAGACGTCATCCCTTACTCATCCCTATACCAGAGAATTCACACTGGAGAGAAACCATGTGAAGGTGATGAATGTGGAAAGCACTTTGGCTGTAATACATACTTTACTCAAGGCCAAGTAATTAATAAAACACTATGTATGTACTGAATGTAGGAAGCACTGATTGTTCATAATTTATAGTTCCTCAGAGACTTCACACTGGAATTCACACCATGAATGTGATGAATGTGGGAAGACCTTCAGCCAGAGCTCACTTCTTACTAAGTATCAGAGGATATATACTGGATGAAAACTTTACAAATGAAATGAATATGGGAAAGCATTCAGTCAAAGCTCATCTCTCATTAAGTGTCAGAGAATTCATTCTGGAGGGAAGCTTTATAAACATAAGTATGAAGAAAGCCTTCCACCAGACAGAGCTCATCACTTACCAGCATCAGAGAATTCATACCAGAGAGAAACACTATGAGTGGAACACATTTAGGAAAACCTTTGGTGACTCTTCAGTTCTTACTTTGTTGTTGTTGAGTCATTTTTAGTCTTGTCCAACACTATACCTTCTTTGGGGTTTTCTTAGCAAAGATTTTGGAGGGGTTTGCCACTTCCTTTTCCAGTTCATTTTCCAGCTGAGAAAACTGAGGCAAACAGGGTTAAGTCACTTGCCCACGGTCACACAACTAGAGAGTGTCTGAAGCCAGATTTGAACGCAAGTATTCCTGACTTCCTGGTGCTCTTTCTACTGCACCACCTAACTGTTTCTAGATCCTTAATGTGAATCATTAAATTCCCACTGGAGAGAAGTCCTATGAGTATACTGAATGTGGAAAAACCTCCAACCAGAGCTTATCCCTTACTCATCCGTTTGTTTAGTCATTTTTTAGTCATGTCTGACTCTTTGTGACTCCAGTTGATCTGAAAACTTGGTTAAAGAAAAGGCAACAGGCTAAATGCATACATTTTATGATTTAATTAATTAATCAATTCCCCATAAAGATAACGGTACATAGCGCTTCAGAGCCAGGATCGAATCTGGCTCACTCAGTACAGAAGTTGACTGTCTTAAGTACCTTTTACCCTGAGAAAGGAGCTCTCTTAGATAAACACATTGTAAATTTGGAAAGACAATTAACAAAGTAGTATCAGTTGGGTTTTATGATCCCAAGCTGTGGGAATCTTCTTTCTGTAGCAAGTCTCTGTGACGTAAGATAAGGAGAAAGTCCCATCACCCTCCTGACAGATATCCTGTCATAAATAGGCCTTTGAAGTTGTGGTATCTTAACAGAGTTGACAAAGCTGAAGTTACAACCCAAGATATCTGTGTTTTTCCCTATCACTAAGATGCCAGAAGAAGGGTCTGGTAGGAGGTCCCATTTGTTTGCCTGACATCAAAAGGTGTCCTCTAAGTTAACCAAAGGGGACTATTAGGTCCAGGCTCTTCTTAATTCAAACTTTGACCCTTATTAAAGTCTAAAATTTATATTAAATATTATCATTCCATTTGGGGTTTTCTTGGCAAAGTATAACAGTAGACACCCCAATATACACAGGGAAGCCTTCTATCACAGGTTCTTAGATCTGATTTTCTAAAAGGAAAGCAACTTTTATCACTTTAATCAAGCACATATGTCATTCACTTAGTTCAGGGGAAAAGTCAGCACCCTGAACTTCAGAAAAAATACAGAGAAATCAAAATCAACAGACAGGGCTTCCAACTCTCTGACAGTAAGGAATACATACATCACAAATCAACAGACAGATGCAACTGCCTGACCATATGTACATAGTTACTAGAGAGAGAAGCACCAACATCTCGGTTTTCAAAGCCAAGGGGCTCCTTAGAGGCTGCCCAGAGTCTTATTTAGCCAAACAAACACTTCCAATGAGTAAGCCCTGTTGACCTGAAAACTTGGTTAGAGAAAAGGCAACAGGCTAAATGCATACATTTTACGATTTAACTAATTAATCGATCAAGTCCCCATAAAGAAAACAGTTACATAGTACTATGGAGTCAGAGGTGACTCTGACTACCTAGTACAGAAATCATCTGTCTTAAGTACATTTTGCCATGAGGAAGGAGTTCTCTTAGATAAACACATTGTAAACAAAGTGGCGTCAGGTGGGTTTTATGATCCCAAGCTATGGGCATCTTCTTTCCATAGCATGTCTCTGTGATTTAAGATAAGGAAAAGGTCCCATCACCCAGATGACAGACATCCTGTCCTAAACAGGCCTTTGAAGTTGTTATCTTAACAGAGTTTGACAAAAGCTGAAGTTACAACCCAAGGTATCTGTGTTTTCCTCTCTTCACTAGGATGCTAGAAGAAGGGTCTGATAAGGGAGTCCCATTTGCTTGACATCAAAAGGCATCCTCTAAACAAAGGAGACTATTAGGTCCAGACTCTTCTTAATTCAAACTTTGGCCCTTATTAAAGTCTAAAAT
>CM052674.1:400592221-400619743 GCA_028533205.1 Lagorchestes hirsutus | reverse complement strand
ACCAGGATGAGGTCCGGTGTGTTTCCTGGCTATGCCTATTCCTGCCCTCTACACCCATCCACATCCTCATTTCTCCCCCCTTGAATCCTCCCTGGCTCTGCCTCTGTCCACATCCATTGGTCTGCCCATGTCTCTGGGTGGGTTCTTACTAAGCCCATGTGGTTCATCTCCTTGACGTTGTTGTGATGACTGTAGGCTGCCCCCTTTCTCTGAATCGCCCAGTTTTGTCCTTACACTGTTATTCCCTGGCATTCCCAGGACAGTGTGTTTAGCATTCTCCCTTCAGTGGGCACCCGTTTGATTCATTTTTCTGATTTGCTCAGCATCTGGTTCTGTGTTCTAGGGGCTGCTCTGGGTGGTGAAGATGGGAAGGTCAAAAATAGCACAAGTGACAGAGAATTGATCCATCCTCATGCACCTTAGCCTCAGAGGCTGCACTGAGTGCACAGTCATCTGCAAACAAAAAGTCGTGCACCAACTCTCCTTGCACTTAAGTCTCAGCTTGTACCTTTTGTAATGCTAATCAGAGAGTTGTTCATTTCTAATGCACTGATTCTCAAAGGTTGTGATGCCCTCTGGCTCTGAAAAGTGTATAAATACTTACTTTGGGGCTTACTCATTGAAGTCTTTGTTTGGCCAGATGAGACTCTGGGCAGCTACGAAGGAGCCCCTTCTCCTGCCTTTGAAAACTCAGATGTTGGTGCTTTTCTCCGGTTATTATGTATGTATGGTCAGACAATTGGATCTGTCTATTGATCTATGATGTATGTATTGCTTATGGTCAGGCAGTTGGAAGCCCTGTCTGTTGATTAATATTGCTTTATATTTTCTCTGAGGTTCAGGGTACTGACTTTTTCCCCTGAACTAATATAACCTGGAAAATTTCAGTCAGCTTTTGTATGACCAGTGGATCCACTGGAATAGAATCAGTACCAGGTGCTTTGCTACACAAGAGGAGCCTAATGGCATTTAAAACCTCTTGATTTGGAATTTCAGCTAGAGAGGGCTTGACTTCAACTTAAGGTATATGGTCAATGACTTTAGCATTGCACAGTCTGTTGAGAAGACTATGGACGTGTTCAGCTCATCTCTCTAGGATCATGTCCTTATCACTAATCCATCTGGCTCCATCAGCACTGAGTAGTTGAGATGCACCATAGACCTTCAGCACATAAATAGCCTTCAGGACATCATAAAAGCCCTTCAGATTGTTACTGTCAGTATAAAACTGAATTTCATCTGCCTTTTTACTGAGCCAAGAATCCTGCATCTCTCTAAGCTTCTCTTGTACTTTACTTTTGATGGAGTTAAATTCTGCCTTCTTAGAGATGGATGAACTGTTCTGCTGGTAAACCCTGTGGAATCCTTTTTTTTTTTTTAATTTAGCAGCTTCTGAATTTCCCCATCATTTTCATCAAGCCAGTCTTGATCTTTTTGAGTGTTCTGACCCAGATAAGCAAATGCTGTGCTGTATACCAGATCTCTGAGAGCTGCCCACTCCTTTTCTGCTCCACTCTTGCCAACTGTGTGTTGGCTCAACTTTCCCTCCGTGCTATCAACAAACTGTTCACATGCAGAGAAGAGCTCTAATCTGTTGACATTAAGTCTTCTGGTAGCAGTCTTGTCTTGGGGATGCTGCTTTTGTTGAATCCAAATATTTAGCTTGGAGAGGATAAGTCTGTGATCAGTCCAGCACTCTGTGCCAATCATTGCCTTGTCACTCTCACATCCTGTGGACCTCTTCTTCTTACAGTCATGTGGTCTATTAAAGGCCAATGTTTGCTGCAAGGGTGCATCTATGAAGTTTTATTGTGTGTAGGTAAATGGAGGATAGTGTTGGTGATGAGGTCATGAGATGCAAAAGTCTTCAGTTGTAAGTGACCATTGCTGTTGCTATTTCCAACTCCATTCCTCCCTAGAACTCCCTGCCAAGTCTGATGGTCTGCATTCTCTGGTATTAAAGTTATCCAGAATGACAAGGTTGTCCTCTGTTGGCACATTGAGGATGAGGGGTCTCCAGGTCTTCATAAAAGTTTTGTTTGACTTCATCAGGGTTCGTCATGGTGGGAGCATAGGCTGTGGTGATGGTGGCATGACACTTTCCTGCTGGTGGCAATTGCATTTTGATAAGTCTGGCATTCACTCCTTTTGGGAGGCATACAAACTTGTTGACTAGATTAGTTTTGATTTTATTGCAAAACCAACACCAGCTTCATGGCATTCCAGAAAAACATGTATTGAGTCCTGACTTTGGAAAGCTGGCCTTCCTCTGCCAGCATTGTTTCACTCAGGTCTGCTATTGACATGTGATACCTGCTGAGCTCTCTGCAGCAAGAGCAGTTTGTCTTTCAGGCCTCCTGGATTACGTGTTGTCTGTAGGTGTGTGCACATTCCATGTATCAATGGTGAGCAGAATCATCTTTTTCATCAAAAGTTCTGCATCTTTTTGTATTTTGACCATAGTGTAGGATCCTTGCCTGCCATGGTAAACAGATAAGGGTTAGGTTAGATGAAACAGACAGTTTTTAGGGCATGTTTTCTAGCTCCTTCATCATGCCAGAAATGAGCAAAGGCTGCTCAGACACCCCGGAGTCTGCTGAGTCCCACTGCTGTTTCAGTCCAATGAGAAGATGACCTTGTGACCTGGGCTGCCTATGTGCTGGGTTATGACTACAGTGCCCAGTGTAGCAGCACCTGCTGCTTTGTCTCTTGCCTGTTGACACAGGACTTTGAGATAGGGAAAATGTTAAAATGGTATGGGTGATGTCCTTTAATTTGCACATCAATTGGATTTTAGTGAGGGAAAGTTGCACAAGATTGTGGGCCTCAGTCTCTCTTTCAGAGTCACCACAGTCCAGTGGCAGGGCAGAGTCAAGACAACTGGTGATGGCTCAAGGATGCAGTGGATGACCTTGGCATCTTCAATGTCTAACCAACTCCTGCTTCAGCTGCCTTCATGGCTGTTGGAATGAATCATTCAAATCTATCTGTTCTCCTGGACAGGTCTTCACATGCTTGGGTAGACATGGGTTTGAGGCCCCTCGGCCACCCTCTGGTTTTAGAATGTCACAACGTTTTTCCTTCTTTCCCAAGCTGTTGACTCTTTTTTTTCACTAGTTTCTTGCATCACTCTCATTTCTTTTTCTAATTTTTCTTCTACCTATTCTTCAATCTTTACAATCTCTTTTTACCTCTTCCATGGCCTGATATCAATTCATATTATTCTTTGAGGCTTTGGATAGAGGAATTTTGACTTTGTGTCTTCTGAGTTTATGTTTTGATCTACCTCAATGCCATAGCAACTTTCTGAAGTCAGATTGCTTTTCTGTTCTTTGCTCATTTTTTCCCAGCCTATTTCTTGATTTTTTACTCTGTGCAATAGTCAGCTATGCCTCGGGAGTAGAGGGAGCACTGTCCCCAGCTCTATGGTTTTCTTTTTTTTGTGCAGCTCTTTTCAGAGATAATTCTGGGAACCTGGAAGTGTTTAGTTTTTTCAAGGTGGTATGATTTGGGATAGGTATATTTACAATTCTCCTGGCCTGTGCTCCAGTCTCTGAATGACCACAAGCACTTTTCCTATCCTGGAATTGTGACTAGTATCCCAGCTTCTCTTTGGTTACAAGGTCTTGTGTGCTAATAGCTCCTCCTTGCCCTGGGACTGAGACCCAGGACTGCAATCCAGATGCAGGTATGGGTAATGCAACAGAATCCTGTCCCTGGTGCTAGCAAAGGGATCCCTGTAATTGCCTTCTGACCGATTGTCTTCGCCCCCTTACCGTCTGTGGGCTGAGAGGTCCAGAAATCAGCACTGCTGCTGCTGATTCAGTAACATGCCCCGCCCCACCCCCCAGGTCTTCTGCTGGTTTGCTGGACTGCAGCCTGCTGTGGACTGGGCTCCACTCTCACCCCAGTGCAGTAGACCTTTCTTGCCAACCTTTTAAGTTGCCTTGGGCTGGAAAATCATTTCATTCCTTCATTTAGTGGGTTCTGCTGCTCCCAGATGTGTCTTGAGACATTATTTAAAGAGCTTTGGAAGGTTTTGTGTAGAGCTCAGGAGAGTCCCTGCCTTTTTTCCACCATCTTGGCTCTGTCCCTTGAGTTGTACTTCAACAGAAGCTAATGATTCCAAAGGATGGAGATGAGTTGAGAGGAAGGACCCTCTGGGGGGGGGGAGTAGGATGAGTAGAGGGGACCGCTGGAGTCTCCTCAGTGTCACCAAATGCTTAGAGTTGAGAATTAAATACCCCCTTTAGATTTTTTTTAAAGGCTGGAAGTCTCAACTGTTAACAGACAATAGGGAAAATAGTGCACTGATATGTGTTATCTGTGATGTTTATATATTCTGTCCCAGCTGAGTGATTGGTACCTGGAACTGCAGACTCTGCATAGATTGCTGAGAGTTGGCTGCTCAAGAGGGCATCTGGCTGCTTCCAGTGAGAAGGAGGGGATTTGTTTCTCTGAGGATTTTTTCTTGTATTATTTTTAATATTAATCAGTTATCCATTTAGAATATATTGTGGAATAAGATGTTTGTCTATATATAATTTCTGTGAGATTGCGTTCTAGTTTTCCCAGAAGTTTTTGTGAAATGAGGAGATCTTTCCTAAGTAACCTGTGTTTTCCAGTTTTTTGAACACTGGGTTATTTTTTTAGTGATTGTTTCTGTTTCTCCCTTGTCTAGTCTGTTACATTGAAGATCTTTCTAAAATTTTCACTTATGTTTATGAAATTCCCCCATGGTCATCCTCTTCCCCATCCCAATGATTCTGTGCCCCCATTGGTCTTCCTTGAAACCCCACTTCCCATTCCCCACTGCCCATTTCCTTATTCCCGTTCCCTTCATGCCCAACTCCTCCCCATCGTCTGCACCGTACCCACCAGAATGCCTCCACAACAACTTCCCTTCTTTCTAAATCTTTGACCTTACCTCTCCTCCTGTCTTCTGGCTCTCCCCGATGACAGAGGCCATCCTTTTCAGCACTGGCTACATTTCTCTCATTCACTCTGACTCCCTGGTAGAAGTGGGGGATTGGAATGCTCCTTGATCCCCATCACCAGGTTCCCCTCCTCCCAGCAACACTCAGTAACCTTTCCTGCTTTGAGGTATCTGCCACCTGATGAAAAACCTGGTAGATATCATCTATGCCCCTTCAGGACATGGCTCTCTCTTCCTTCCTCCATGAATTCAGTATCTCTCTTACAATCTCTCTCTCTTCCCTGACATCTCCCTCATGGTAGGAAGTGATCCAACCTCATCCGTCCTCAAATATTTCCTGGCTCCCCTTCCCCAACTCAGCTGAGTTCCTTGCCTCATCTTTTGCAGAAAAATGGAGACCATTCACCATGAGCAGCTCCTTCCTTCTTCTTCATCCACTCAGATGCCTTCTGCTCCTCTGTCCTCCACCCTTATTTCCCATGATGAGGTATTCTTATTCCTAAGCAGAGGGAACCCCTCTGCTCAAGCGATCCCATTCCTCAGGTCCATCTGGCAGATTGCCTCTCTGACACCCCTACTTTCTCTCATATCTTCAATCTCTCCCTATCTGCTGGCTCCTCCCTGCTGCCTACAAATAGGCTCTCCCCCTCATCCTAAAAAATCCCTCCCTTGGTCCTTCTGTTCCTACTGTTGTCGCATATCTTTCCTCCCATTTGTGGTTAAATTTCTTGAGGAGATGATCTTGAGTAGGTGCCTCCATTTCTCATCTAGTCCATAACTCCTTGGAACCTGACTTCTGATTTCATGATTCAGTGCAACTGCTGTCTTCAAAGTTACCAAGGCTTTCATAGTTACCAAATCTGTTGGCCTTTTCTACATCCTCATTCTCCTTAACCTCTCTGCAGCTGTTGATTGGGAGCATCTCCTTGACACACTCTTCTCTCTGGGTTTTCCTGACACGTCTCTGCTGCTTCTCCCCCCACCCCTCTGACCACTTCTCCTCGTCTCCTTTGCTGGGGCATCCTCCAGATCATTCCCTCTAAACTTAGGTGGCCCTCAGGGTCCTGGCCCGGGCCCTCTTCTCTCCCTATAACACTTCACTTGGTGATCTCATCAGCTCCCATGGATTCAATTTTCCTCTCTATGTTAATGATTGTCAGATCTGCGGATCCAGCCCTAATCTTTCTGCTGACTTTTCATCTCACATCTTCAAAGGCGCATCAGCTATCTTGAACTGGATATCTGGAAGATGTTGTAAACTCAGCATGTCCCAAGTGGAATTCATTATCTTTCTTCCCAAAACATCCTCCTCACCTTCCCTAATTAATGTTGAGAACACCACCATTTCCCCAGGTTTGTATTGTTATCCTGGACTCCTCTCTATCTCTCACCCCCATATACAGTATGGTGCCAAGGCCTGTCAATTTCACCTTGGCAGCATCTCTCAGATATGCCCCCTTCTGTCCTCTGACCCTGCCCCTAGCCTGGTGTAGATCATTATCATCCAACACCTGGAGTATTGCAATAGTTATTGCAGGGAGACAGGGAGGGTCTGCCTGCCTCATCATCACCTGACTCCAGCCCATCCTCCATTCAGCCACCAATGTGGTTTTCTCAAACCTTAGGTCCAGTCATGTCACTCACCTGCTCAATAAACTCCACTGTCTACTCTAGCTTCCAGGAGCAAATACTCTGCTTGGTATTCGAAGTTCTTCATAGCCTGGGCCCTTCTACCTTTCAGACCTTCTTACTCCTCATTCCCCATGACACTGGCATGTTGGCTGTTCTGCAGACAAGACCCTCCATTTTCTGACTCTGGGCATTTTCTCTGGCTGTCCCCCATTTGTAGAATGCTCTTCCCCCTTTGCTTGACTGCTGACCTCCCTTGCTTTAAGTCCCAACTAAAATCCCAACTTCTACAGGAATCTTTTCTGATCCACCTTCATGGCAATGCCTTTCCTCCAATGATTATCTCCCATTTCTCCTGTATATAGCAAGACTTTACATATTTGTTTGCAGGTTGTCTCCCTCATTGGATTGCAAGGTCCTTGAGTGCAGGGACTATCTTTTGTCTTTCTGTTATTGGTACTTAAAACAGTAGGAGCTTAATCAATGCTAGCTAATGAACTGCATGCTGTGGAAGAGGTAGACCAAGTAAGGATGATGGGACCAGATCCCAGTGCTTACCCTGGTTTTGTGTCTTTGGTCAGGTGCCTTTGCTCTCTCCATCTCATATCCTCAACTGGTAAATGGGGATAGTCATGATAAGTGGGCTGGCTGTGCAGTAGTGGGACACGAACCATGACTGTGCATTGTGATAAACAGACTGTATGGAAGGTAGGAACTTTTGAACAAATAGTAATGAATGGGAATTCAGTTAGCCACTGTTAAGGATTCTGGCTTCAGGTCCCAGTCCTACCATAGCACTGTTCCAGTCTCCTCCCTCTGTGATCATCTTATTCACAGATTCAGTCCTTGTTCCTCTTCTGGGGTTTCCCATGCTTTTTTTCCCATGCTCCTCCCAGAGAGTAAAAGGCATATTTTGGGATGTTCATTCACCTTTGTTTCCTCTCTTGGGGTGCCAGGGACAACTGCATCATGTCATCCAAAGTGCTCAGTTCAGATCACTGGGGACCTCACACCACATTTTATTCTCTTTCAGGCTGGGAGACTTGGAACAAGACCCAGGGGAAAACTTCGAAAGAGACTATCCCTGAAGAAGAGCCACCAAAAGAGGGACCAGCTGAAAGACTTGGGACAGGCAATCACTGCTCCATTTTGAGAATCACAGAGCAATGTGGGAGCCAGACAGTAAGGTCCCAGGGAAAGGAAGAAAGACGCTTGAGGCAAAGGACTGAACAGCATGAGATTCCCACTGGAATGAAGCATCAATGTAAGGACTGTGAGAAGGCCTTTAACAACCGCTCAGCCCTTGTTGTGCATCAGAGGATCCATACTGGAGAGAAGCCTTATAAATGCAGTGAATGTGAGAAGGCCTTTAACAACCGCTCAGCTCTTACTGTACATCAGAGGATTCATACAGGAGAGAAGCCTTATAGATGTAACGTGTGTGGGAAAAACTTCAGTAACAGCTCTTACCTTACTGTACATCAGAGGATTCATACAAGAGAGAAGCCTTACAAATGTACCGAATGTGGGAAAGCCTTCAGCAACAGCTCCTACCTCATTGTACATCATAGGATTCATACTGGAGAGAAACCTCACAAGTGTAACGAATGTGGGAAAACCTTCAATCACCATTCAGAACTTATTGTACATCAGAGGACATACACTGCGGAGAAGCCTTACAAATGTACGGAGTGTGGGAAAGCCTTCAGCAGCAGCTCATACCTTATTGTACATCAGAGGATTCACACTGGAGAGAAACCTTATACGTGTGATATGTGTGGAAAAGCCTTCTGTAAATCCTCTGTCCTTGTTCAGCACCAGAGGATTCACACGGGAGAGAAACCTTTCAAATGTGCTGAATGTGGGAAAGCCTTCAGACAGTGGTCAAGCCTTATCAAACATCACAAGATTCATAGTGGAGAGAAGCTTTTTAAATGTCAAGACTGTGGCAAAGCCTTTAGTCACCGATCAGAACTTGTTGAACACCAGAGGATTCATACTGGAGAAAAACCTTATAAGTGTAGTGAGTGTGGGAAAGCCTTCAGGCACCATTCAAACTTTAGTAAACATCAGAAGATTCATACAGGAGAAAAGCCTTATAAATGTAAGGAATGTGGGAAAACCTTTACACGTAGCACAAACCTAACTCGACATCAAAAGATTCATTCCAGAGAGAAAAGCTAGCCATATCTAATTTAGCCTAGCCTTTTCTCTTTGCAGGAAATGTGTTTTCTGAAAGAATCTAAGCAATCAACAAGCATTTACAAAAAAGCCTAGTATATGCCAGACAGTCTTTGAGGTGCTAGGGTCCAGTCTCTCACACTTATTCATTGAATGTGAAATTCAAACTATTCACACTTACAAGTAATAACTTTTATTTGTCTTCTGATAATTTCTTCTTTTTCATGTTACCCAGAGGGAGTAAAATCCATTTCCCCTTTTAAACCCAGTTAATAAAATAAGTTATATTATGTTTTTTGGTAATTCTTTTATTTTCCTGGTGTTCAGTACCCCGTCCCCTGCCCTTTTTGTAGACTTGCATTTTACCATTATGATTGTTAAGAGAGGAGAAGGAATCAAGGAGTCACCAGTTTTCCTTGATGTCAAACCTAAATTTACTGTAATTTCTGCTCATTGATCCTAATTCTACCCTCTAGACCTAAACAAAACCAGTGTGGTCTTCCTTCCCATCCAAAGCTTTTCAAATATTTGAAGATCACTGTTATACCCCTTTGAGTCTTCTTATGTCTAGGCTAGAAATCTCTCTTGAGATTAGTAATAGTTCGTGATTTCCTCCTGAAAATTATGAAGATGACCATTGTCTACCCGATAAACTACTGAGAAATCTGCTGTCCTGCTTCAGGACCTGGCAGCAACAGTTACCACATATTTCAGGCAATTCAGGAATGGATAAAAGATGTCTCAGAAGGCATTTCTAACACATTGTATTTCACTACCCACTTTACCTTTTCTAGGTGTTCCTGAGTCAGGCAATGAGTCAATAAGCATTTATTGTGCATTTGCTGTGTGCCAGCCACACTGTTAAGTGTTGGGGATGCAAATGTAGGCAGAAGGAAAGCCCCTGTCCTCAAGGAATTTATGTGAAGGAAACATGTAAAAGGAAGCTAAAGACGGTAGGAATTGGGTGAGGAAGGTGAAGGTACTCAGTTTCAGAGCAAGTCTAGAATTCAGCTTGGAGAGGAATGGCCACTCTCAAATGAGGTTTCTGGAGGAATCATCAGTCACAGGGAGAGGCAGCAGGAATGGGAAAAACTTCCAGTGTGGGAATTCCAGGCTTGAAGGGAAATTTGAAGATGAAGAGCTTTCTAAGCACTAGAGATGGGTCAAGTCCTAGATGCCGTTTACACGTTATAGATTTTCCATACTAGATAGGAGGCTTGATGGCTATGTTAGGACTGAGAGGTAAGGGAGCTTTATGATTTACCATCCACCGTTATGTGTTCATTCAGGTCAGAGAAGACAGAATTATGCCTGGCATTGGAGAGCCAAGTTTATAGGCTTTTAAGTAGATGGCAGCCACAGGCCTGCCCAAACAGAAGGACTGGTCTAGGTTGAGACTGGTCATTCTTGTCCCTGACTGATATTCACAACTAGACAATACCTGGAGGACAAGTCAAATGGTGGTGCTGCAGTAGAATGAGTCTAAGAAGACTTAGAAGGGCTATTGAGGCTGCTTTTAAGCATAGATGTGTCAGGAAAGAAGGATTGGATTTGTTCTGCTTGGTCACCCTCGGCTGGTTGTTGGGTTGGTCATTCTTTGACCATTCTTGAACAAGACCAAAATGGCTTCATTGTGTTGGAGTCAAGGTATAGTGTGTCAGACTGGGGCTTATTGGACCAATAAGAGCTCAGAAGTCTTTAACCGGTGATTGGGAACAAATAGTCCACATGAACATTTGGAGTGGAGATGTATCTCAATTTTCTGAGCTTCTGCAATTCTTCACTCATAAAGCACAGCTCCTTCTTTGATGTGGGCATACCATACTGGATGGCCCTTTGGCAGTGTCTTCCATGTCACCCAATTAATTCCAGAGCACTTCAGAGAGACCTTGAGAGTGTCTTTGCATTACTTCTTCTGAGCACCATGTGAGCACTTGTCTTGTGTAAGTTCTCTGTAAAATTGTCTTTTAGGCAAACCTGTGTTTGGCACTCAAACCATATGGACAGCCCATCATGGCTGCCCTTTCTCTACAGCAGAGTTGGAATGCTTAACAGTTCAGCTCAAGAAAGGACCTTATCCTGCCAGGTGAGCTTCAGAATCTTCCTAAGATACTTTAGGCTGAGTGTGGTGAGAAGAGAAACACACTAACCACCTCTCCTTTGAGCAGTGTTAGTGACCCAGAATACAAAAGTCTAAAAATCTCTCTGTAATAAATGAATTAGGAAAATGATTCAACAGGTTTTCTGCAATGTAGAATCTTCATTGTCTTGTCATTTTCTTTTTTTATTAATGAATTTGATTTCAGTTTTCTACAGTCACTTCCATAAATTTTAGACTTTATTCCCCTCCTTCTTCTTCCTCCTCCCTCTTCCCGCTTTCCCCCAGGATGGCATGCAATCTTAGATGTGTTCTACACATACATTCTAACTAAATACATTTTCACCTTAGTTATGTTGCATGGAAGAATGAAAATGAATGGGAGAAATCATGAGAAAAACCAAACCAAAGCAAAACACATGCTTCATTCTGCAATCCAGTTCCATATTTCTCTCTCTGGTTGTGGATGGTATTTTGCCTCAAGAGACCATTGGGAATATTTTAGATCCTTGCATTGTTGTGAAGGGCTAAGTCTACTAGACAAATTCCTTGCTCACAGTGGTTGTTGCTTTGTACAATATTCTCCTGGTTCTGCTCCTTTAACTCAGCATCAGTTCATATAAGTCTTTCCAGGCCTCTCTGAAGTCTTCCTGATCATCATTTCTTATAGCACAATAGTATGCCATTACATTCATATGCCACAACATGTTCAGTCATTCCCCAGTTGATGGGCATCCCCTTGACTTCCAGTTTTTGGCCACCACAAAGAGAGCTGCTATAAATATTTTTGTACATGTGGGAGGGACCCTTTCCCATTTTTATGATCTCTTCAGGATATAGTCCTAGAAGCAGTATTGCTGGGTCAAAGGGTATGCACATTTTTGTAGCCCTTTGGGCATAGTTCCAAATTGCTCTCCAGAATGGTTGGATCAGCTCAAAGCTCCACCAACAATGAATTAGTGTTCCAATTCTCCCACATCTTCTCCAACATTTATCATCTTCCTATTTTGTCATGTTAGCCAATCTGATAGGTGTGATGTGATACCTCCGTGTTGTTTTGATTTGCATCTCTCTAATCAATAGTGATTTAGAGCATTTTTTTCATATGACTATAGATAGATTTAATTTCTTCTTCTGAAAACTGCCTGTTCATATCCTTTGACCATTTGTCAATTGGGGAATGACTTGTATTCTTGTACATTTGACTCAGTTCTGTTGCAAAAATTCTTTCCCAGTTTTCTGCTTCCCTCCTAATCTTGGATGCATTGGGTTTGTTTGTACAAAAGCTTTTCAATTTAATGTAATCAAAATGATCCATTTTGCATTTCATAATGTTCTATATCTCTTATTTGGTCATACATTTCTCTATTCTCCATAAATCTGACAAATACACTATTCATTGCTCCCCTAATTTGTTTATAGTATCAATTTTTATAGCGAGATCTTGTGTCCATTTGAACTTTATTCTTGCATGCAATATCAGGCATTGGTCTGTGCCTAGTTTCTGCCACACTGTTATCCAGTTTCCTCAGCAATTTTTGTCAAACAGTGAGATCTTATCCCAGAATCTGGGGTCCTTGGGTTTATCAAATAATAGATTGACTACTGTATCTTGAGTAGCTAACATATTCCACTGATCTACCCCTCTATTTCTTAGCCAGTACCAAGTGGTTTTGATGATTGCTGCTTTATAATACAATTTGAGATCTGGTAGGACTAGGCCACCTTCCGTAGCATTTCTTTTCATTAATTTCCTTGATATTCTGGATCTTTTGTTCTTCCAGATGAAGTTTGATACTATTTTTTCTAGCTGTAGAAAATAATTATCTGGTAGTTTGATTGGTATGACACTAAATAAGTAAATTAACTTAGGTGGAATTGTCATTTTTATTATTAGCTTGACCTACCCATGGGCAACTGATGTTTTTCCACTTACTTAGATCTGACTTTATTTGTGCGAAAAGTGTTTTGTAATTGTGTTCACATAGTCCTTGGGTTTGTTTTGGCGGGTAGACTCTCAGATATTTGGAAGTGTCTACCTTAGCTTTAAATGGGATTTCTCTTTCTATCTCTTGCTGTTGGGCTTTGTTAGTAATATATAGAAATGCAGATGATTTATGTGAGTTTATTTTGTAACCTCCAACTTTGCCAAAATTATTTATTATTTCAAGTAGTTTTTTACTTGATTTTCTGGAATTCTCTAAGTATATCATCATATCTTCTGCAAAGAGTGATAACTTAGCTTCTTCTTTGCTTATTCTAATTACTTCAATTTCTTTTTCTTCTATTATTGCTAAAGCTAACATTTCTAGTACCATATTGAATAACAGTGGTGATTATGGACATTCTTGTTTCATCCCTGATCTTACTGGAAATGCATCTAGCTTATCTACATTACACACAATATCTGTGGATGGTTTTAGGTAGATACTGCTTATGATTTTGTGGAAGGCTCTTTTATTCCTATGCTCTCCACTGTTTTCAATAGGAATATTTGTTGTTTTATGTCAAAAGTTTTTCTGTGTCTATTGAGATAATCATATGGTTTCTGTTAGTTTTATTGTTGATATGATCAATAATGCTGATAGTTTTCCTAATGCTGCACCAGTGCTGCATTCCTGGTATAAATCCTACCTGATCATATTGTTTTATTCTCCTGCTAAGTTGCTGTATTCTTTTTGCTAATATCTTATTGAAAAATTTTGCATTTATATTCATTAGAGAAATTGACCTACAATTTTCTTTCTCGGTTTTGGCTATTCCTGGTTTAGGTATCAGAAACGTATTAGTATTTGGTAGGACTCCTTCTTCACCAATTTTCCCAAATAGTCTATATAGTATTGGAATTGACTGTTCTTTAAATCTTTGATAGGATTCACTTTTAAATTTATCTGACCCTGGAGATTTTTTCCTAGGGAGTTCATTGATGTCTTGTTCAATTTCTTTTTCTGAGTTGAGGTTACTTAAGTATTCAGCTTCCTCTTCTGTTAATCTGGGCACTTTATATTTTTTTAAATATTCATCCCTCTCACTCAGATGGTCAAATTTATGGGCATACAGTTGGGCAAAGTAATTTCTAATTATTGCTTTAATTTCCTCCTCATTAGAGGTGAGCTCATCCTTTTCATTTTTGATACTGGCAATTTGTTTTTCTTCTTTCTTTTTTTAAAATTCAAATTGGTGAAAGGTCTATCAATTTTATTGTTTTTTTTCATAAAATCAACTTAGTTTTATTTATTAGTTCAAGAGTTTTCTTAATTTCAATTTTGTTAATCTCTCCTTTGGTTTTCATCATTTCTAATTTGGTATTTACTTGGGGATTTTCAATTTTTTTCTTTTTCTAGCTTTTTTAGCTGCATGCTCAATTCATTGATCTCCTCTTTCTCTATATTATTCATGTAGGCATTCAGAAATATAAAATTTCCCCTAAGAACTGTTTTTGCAGTATCCCCGTTTTATGCAAGAGATCATCTCATTCACATTCAGTGTTATGATTACTATATCTGTCTTCCTCAATCCTATTTCCCCCATTATGCTTTTAGTTATCCCTTCTCCCTTTCTCTTCACAACAGTTTTTATTTTGACCACTGACTCCCTCAGTCTTCCCTCTCTTCTTTCAGCCACCCCCTTCCTTTTACTCCCCTTTTCCCTTACTACTTCTTCCTTCCCTTTCCTTTCCCCTTTCTCCTCCTACTGCCTATAGAGTGAGTTAGATTTCTATACTTAACTGAGTTTGTTGTTCCCTCCTTGAACCAAATCAGATGAGAGTAAATCTCAGACAGTGCTCATCTCCCTCACCTATTTCCCTCTACTGTACTATTTTTGTTCTTCTTCCTGTGATGTAATTTACCTTTTTCTGTCTCCTCCTTTACACATCTCCTGTTACAATCCCTTCACAACCTTAAATCACATTTTTTATCATCACATCATTTAATTTATATGCACTCCATCTATCTATGCATATCCCTTTTAAATATCATAATAAATATACAATTCTCAAAATTAACAAGTATCATCTTCCTTATAGGGATGTAAACAGTTTGCCCATATTGAATAACATGTTTCTTCCCCCTGTTTACCTTTTTATGCCTCTCTTGAGACTTGTGTTTGAAGATCGAATTTTCTGTTGAGCTCTGGCCTTTTTATCAGAAGGGTCTGAAAATCCCTTATTTCATTGAATGTCCATCTCCTTACCTGAAATATTATGCTCAATTTTCCTGGGCAATTGATCCTTGGTTGTATTCCCAGCTTCTTTGCCTTACAGAACATCGTATTCCAATTCCTTTGATCTTTTAATGTAGAAGCTGCAAGGTCCTGTGTGATCCTGTGAATGCTTTTTTCATATTTTTAAAGTCATTGACCAGGGTTTCTTCTACTTCTCTAATTTGACTTTTAAAATCCTTCTTGAGCTCCTCCAAGGATGCTCTTTGGCTTGAGACCAGTTCATATTCCCTTCTGAAGTTTCAGATGGGAGTACAGTCTCAATGCAGTCAAATACAGTCTCTGACCTCTTTGTATTTGTGTTTTGCTCCTTATCCTCATAGAAAGATTCTATGGTCTTTTCTGGTTTTCTTCTTTCTCTTGTTCCTGACTTTTAAAGTGGATTCCTGCTTGTGGGGCACAGGGGGCTCTGTCCCATGGTTCTTGTGCTTAGAACTTGAGAATTTGTTTATTGTGGCTTCTGGTTATTTCAGCTAGAAGCTAAAATGCTGCAGCTTACCTGTTGCTGAGCTGGTTGGTGTGCAAAAGCAGAGGCCAGGTGGAGTCTTTTTGAGTTTTCCTGGAGGTACCCTGGAGCTTGCTGTGTTAAGTGTGGAGGAGGGGTGGTTTGGCTGCAGGAGGTCTCCTCTCCTGAGCTAGAGCATAGGCAAGCTCAGCGGTTGGTGAATCCTGTCTGTGCTAGTGTCTTCCCGGTTCCCCTGGCTGTATTGAGGCATTCATGGGGTCCTGGTGTTTGTGATTATGGGTTCCACCCCCTTGGGGCTCAGGATCTCCTCCTGGTTCCTTGAGGTGGGGATGTCTGGGATAGCTCTTGTCCTACACTGGTCCCCTTCAGCCACTGCAAGAGGGACTCCCCTTTGTGGTTTTCCTAGCCTCATGGGCTAAGAGACTGATCCCACTGTTCCAGAATTTTTCCTGGAGAAATATTCTCTGAATTTTTCAAGGTCAATAATGTGAGGGGTAGAGCATTTACAGATCACTCCACCATCTTGGCTCCCCGAAGTTCAAGTAGGTGACTTACAGACATTTAATCTGTGGATCGATATTCTCAGGAGCAGTTGTTGCTGTTACCTGGGGTGCTGCACTTCTCTCTCACTCAGTTCCATTGGACTCCTGTCCTGGGCTAGTCTTATCATTTTCAAACACAGTGATCAGTGTGCCTGAAAGTGTGGGGGTGGGGGACAAGGAGAAGCCCATGGACATGGCTTTTGTTTCAGCCCTGACCCGTTATCCCCCACAATAACTGGCCAGGCTAGCAGGTGGGTGGGAACTTCAAAGGGTGCTGGCAGCCACTTCATTACAAACAAGGAGGTGGGAAAGGAGAGAAAATGAGCCAGCAGTTGCAAACCCTGGGCCCACATGCCTCAGTGCAGGAAGTTTAATTTTAATGAAACTATCCTAGCCCTTACTATATATTTTAGGAAACAAACATTCAGTTTACCTGCTAAAATTTTCACATTGTTGCACTTCTTACTTAAATCATTCATCTATGGCATAGCTGTATAAGAGGGAAGGCCAAGGAAGTGGTTAAGCCATAAGAACAATGGAGCCACTTCTGGATGGAATGTAGCCTCTGTTGGTATCTACCAAATGTCAAAAGACCATCTGCACATTGAGTGGACTTTCTGTAGAGGGCTGAGGAGGCAGAGACAAGTTTGGATCTACACTATTGGTAGTAGTTATTCGTTGTTAACGAGTAAGGATGACAAGGTGTTCAAGGAAGTTATAGCTCTCAAGATAAAGGAGGTGGCAAAGTTGTGAGTGATGTTGAGATCTAGGATGTAACTGTCCCAAGGGATAGCTGACATACAATGAACCTGCAAACTTGGAAGTCAAGAGGCTAAATAAACTGGAGGCCACCTTATGGGAGGGGGCAGCACCATGTTTATTGCTCTTCCCTACAATGTGGGGGGGGGTGGTGATTTGGAGAAGAAAATGGCGGTTTGGGCACTGGAATCTGAGAGAGGGGACAGAATGGCCCTCCCTTGTTTTCATTTCCTAGAACAATATAATAGTCACCATTTGCTTGGTAATCTCACTTTGGTGGGACCTCTCCAGCCTACTTGAAACACCAGCAGGGGCTGGGTGACAGCTTTGTTGGAAGTTCTCCTATACTCTCTCTCATGCTTAATGTATGGATACATGAAGATCAGGAAGCACCTTCTTGTTTATTTTAAGCAACTCACAGAACACCATTCTTCTGTACACATACCTGCCTTCTAAACTTATTTCAACTATTAAACCTTATAAAGTCTAGTAAATTCCTTTTGGAATTACATGATGACAGCTTTTCCCACGTGGAAGGCACTTTAGTGTCATCCGTTCCTGTAGTTCATCCTTGGTTTGCCTTTGAAATAGAGTTAAGGGGGCAGAGTCGCACAAAGTCAGCACCACTCTCTCTTCCAGAGTCCTTGAAGTCCAGTGGCAGTTCAAAGGTCATGACTGGTGATGGCTCAGGATACAATGGATGACCTCGGTGTCTTTATTGTCCAACCAAGCTCTAAGCGCACCGCAGCACATCACCCACCTTCATGGCCATGTGAACAGAGCATTCTCTGCCCATTTCACCAAGGCAAGTCTTCAGATGCTTGGGGTAGACACCCCTTACCCACTGATGGTTTTGAGGACGGTCACCCTCAACCTGGCTTAATCCATCAGTCTAGTCAGAGTGTGGCTGCCTAGCTACAGGCTCAAAGCCTGCCTGAAAGACAAATATCTCTACAACATAGCCAATAAACCATCATGTAGACTTGGCTTGAAGATCCTCAAGTCTTCAGGCTCCAGGACATTAGTCCTCATCAGGACAGGAGAAGGGACCCCTCTGAGGGCTGGGGACAAATCAGGAGCTCTTAGGGCAAGAGAAGAGTGGGACCCACTCAGCCACAACAGGGACAGACCTCGCAGGGGGGGTCAACAGAGGGCTCAACAGAGATTTGTTGAACCAGAGGAATATCCTTTAAGAAGCCTCATTCATTTCTTAGAGACTAGCCTCCCTAGAGGCCAACAGCACCCTTTCCCCCAGGCAGTCTCTGCCTCCTTTGGGCAACTCTCATGTTCATCATGGTTTCCTTCCGTTGTGGAGTTTAAACTTGTCCAATCTACAGGAAAAGGGACTGATTTAATGGCCTTTTATTAAAGTGTCCATGGTCCTCTCAAAAGAAGTGGACCTTAGATCTTCCTCATAATCTAAGATGTTCCTTTCTTCTAGGACCTTATTTTTTACAAGATTTGATACCTGAACCCTTGAAGGTGAGTGAAATTAGGTTAAGTGAAGGCCCCTCAGGCATGAATTCTCCAAAACTCCCACCCTTCTTGCCAAAGCTAAAATAATTAAGTATCCTCCTTAGGCAAATAGAATGCTCCAGTGTGGAGAAGAACCACTGAAGTTCCAGTCACATGACCTGGTGTAAACCCCACCTCCCCTTCACTTCCCCCCTTATGCCACATCAGCACTCTTCCCTTAAGTTCCATATTTGGTACTCCTCATTGGTGAGCAGTAACCCTTTCTGTGTTCTTTGTCTCTAAGCTAGATTCCCTTGCTTAGACTACATGCCTGGATTCCCAGTCAATGGGAAGAGAAGTTAGTGGGCTTCCATGTTAGGACTATATAATGTTGTACTCCACTCTTCTCAGTTGAACTTCCTTGATGACACCACCCCCTATTCCCATCCCATCCCCAGTACCTCACCACTTGCTGCTTCTTTAACCAATCATCAGATTAACATGAGCACTGATGCACTGACATACTGCCTGAAGGTTACATTCATCAACCCTGGAGTTTCCCTTCCTTGGCCATGCTCCACCTCTCTGTGTTGTCTATCTCTATTAGAATGTAAACCCCCTATAGGCAAGGACAGGCTCTTTTGTCTTCATACCCCCAGAATTTAGCACATTGTCTGGTATGTTGTGAGAGCTTAATGCATTCATTTACATTCATCTATTCCCATAGCATGGGAGAGACCCTCTTTTGACGTCCCTTTTCTTGATCTTGGGAGGATGAGTTGGCATAGGTGGGAAGGCTGCCCCTCCTCTCTAACCACATAACCAACTGATTTCTTATTGTTGCAAAGATTTCTTAGATGATATCCTTCGCAACCATTCTTTATAGTTGAACAGGCTGCCACCCACAATAAATGTCTACTGAGTGACACTCATTTAAGATTATTTAGCAGATATAATTTTTGATGATTTGCACCTTATCTCCACCTCTACCTCCCACCTTGACATACACCCAATGATCCAGTAACTCTGGTGTCCTTGCTTTTCCCTGAACAATATTTTCTCCCAACTCTATTTTCTCTGGCTATCCCCAATCTTGGAATGGCTTCTCCCCTCATCTCTGTTTCCCACCTTCCTTCAAGTCCTGGACAAAATCCCTCCTTCTCTAGGAAGCTTTACTCAGGCCCCTTTAATACTGGTGCCCTCTTTCTGTTGAGTATTTCCAATTTATCCTGGATAGAGCTGACTCTAAATTCATTCGTAGCCTTGGTTGTGTTGCCTTCCTCAATAGACTGTGAACTCCTTGAGAGCAGGGAGTGATTTTTGTCTTTCTTTGTATCTCTGCATTTATCACAGTGTTAGGCATACAGTAGGTGCTTAATAAATGTTTATTGTCTGACTTACACACTTGCAGCCATGTAACACCAGAATGAGTGCTAGCTAGTTTTGTTATTTTTACCCAGTCACACAAATATCACAAAGGTCCTTTATATGTTATGGAAATGCTAGGTTTATTTCATAAATTAAAAATACAATAAATTAAAATTTCAAAAATAATAAGATGGTACTTAGAGTCCTGTGGCATCACATGACAATTGTCCCCTCAAGGAGATTCATAAAGATATGGTGAAGTATGGCTAGAAAGAACACCTTCGAATAGTCTTTCCTTCCATGAGCTTCAAGCTTCATTTGTTACCTCATTTCCAAATGGGACTAGAAGCTGAATCACAGAGGTATTTTGGAAATTGTCTCCATCTTCACATCCTTCTTAGGACAGAAGTTTCACCTAGTGGGACTTTTCCTTTAAATCCCTAGAAGTTTGCAAGAGTTTTCAAACGAATCCTAAGTTTACATTTGAAGACTTTTAGAATAAATACAGAATGCAGGTCACACACAAAAATCATCCCTGATGCAGGCAGTGAGCAATGAAGGCTCTGAGATGCCTTTTTCAAGGTGATGTCAATGCAGAGAGAACTTTAGCAGAGTGCCCAGTGGAGACTCCAAGATGCCAAGGTTTGGCACTGCAGCTCATCATGTTTAATATTTCTGTCAGTGCCCTGTATGATGACACAGATGTAGATCAAATCGGCAGATGGCACAAAGCCGGGTGTGAGGAATAGGGAACATATGGGATGAGGGAGAGTATGGAAATTCTGAATTAAAATCCTGCCTCTGGGTGACTTACTGGGTGACCCTGGGAAAGTCACAAGTTCTATGGATCTCAGTCAATTTGGAAAGAGTTGGAATGGTCATGAGAACATAGATTTGGAGTTTGAAAGGGCCTTAAAGATCATTGAATTCTCCCCTGCATTTGACAGACTGTCTAGGATTTATCTCCAAGTCATAGACCAATCCCTGTGACCTGCATTGGTGGGGTACTTTCAAGGCAAGGCCTTGCTTTGCTCTGGCCCTTTTCTTGTCTTCCTATTGCTGAGCAGGCACCTCTGCAGCCACTAGCCTTCTCTTCCTTTCTAATGGTCCAGAAGAACTCCGGATCTCCACACCTCCTGGGTTTGTCTCTTGCTGATGGTCTCAGATTGGCTCTTATACTACACTGAGCCAAATGGCAGAGACCTGACTTTGGAACATTTTTCTCAACTGTTGATGTAGCTACCTCTTTCTTTGTCTTTTTCTGTCTCTCCTTCTTAGTTTCTCTGTCTCTCTTGCCCCTCCTCTCACCTCCCCTCTCATTTCCTTCCCTCCCCTCCCTTCCCATCTCCTCTCTGTTGTCCCGCGCTCTCCTCCCCCCTCCATCTCCCTTCCCCTTCACTTTCCTGTCCTCATCTCCTGTTCCCTCCACTCTCCTCTTCTTTCCCTCTATCAGCTGTTTGTGTTTGACTCACAGTTCAAAGGAAGGATAGAAATCTTCCCTCCAGTGAAGGCGATCGTGTTGGCCTTGGACTCAGAAAGCCTTGGGTGGAAGGCCTGCGTCTCTCACCTACTGGACCTCGAATCCTACGTCAGGTCATTTCACCTCTTGATTAAAGACCAATGTATGATTTACATTAGCAGAAGGAGCTGCCTTATTTGGAATTCCCAGAACTAGTGAAATTAAAGGTCTGATCTAAGAAAATAAAATTGAAGATCCAAAAGTAGAAAATGAAAGCCTCTCCCATGAAGAAGTTTACATTATAATTATAAGCATCGAGTTCTAAAGGGCATTAAAGATAATGTGCCTTTGTCATGATTACCCTCTGACACAAATAGTGTGAATGTTGTTACCTTTTCCCCCACTGAGGAAAGCAAGAGGAATGAAACACTTTTGCAGGGGTCAGACAGCTGGTGTTTCTCAGAGCTGAGATGTAAGCTCCAAGATTCAATCCTCTTCCCAAAAGAGAAAGCTGCTTCTCCATGCAGATGATGGTCAAGAACATGAAAGTACTCAGAATTTAATTTTTTTCTCTATTTTTTCCTGTCCTTGGTCGTCATTCATGTGCCTTGTGTAGACAAATTAACTTTTTGAACAAAGTGTAAAGCAACGAAAAGGGATCTAGCCATCCCTTACATCTTCACAAATGAGCTCATTGTGTGCAAAAGTGGGAAATCACTTTCTGGTAATGATGAGAAGAAAGGCAGGATTTATGTTAAAAATCATTAGTTGGTGGTTTGGAGTAGTTGTCTTGAATTGTGTTGAGTTTTCTCTCCTTAGATACACCAAATGTGTCACAGCACATTTATGTGATTGTGGCTGCTGGAGAATTCTTAGTAAGGCCTTTGGCCATTGGTTTCATTGCACTGGTGAATTGCATGAATTGGTTGAAGATCAAATGAATGTTCACTGTGGACTTCATCCTCACCAGCTTGACCATCTCCAGAATGGGTCTGTGGTGGGAACTAAGAAGAGGTCTCTCTGTAATTGTGCTTTATCCTGAATTTTGTGTCCTTGCTAAACTGGGATATTTGGAGATTTCATGGCACCTTAGTAACCATATCCGTGCCTGCTTTGTCACTTCCTCCAGCATCTTCTACTTCCTAGACATCAGCAACTTCTGCTACCTTGGATTGCTTTAACTGAAAAGGAGAATTAGCAAGGTGCTCCTCAGGATGCTTCTGGTTTGATCATTCATCATCTTGTTTGTTGATCTTTTGATGGCAGGGAAAACAAAGGATTAAGGGATCCATGTTGATCAAGAAAACAAGATAAACCTGACTCAGAAGGTCCCAGTAAGACAAGTCCAAGACTTTTCCATCCTGATTGGATTCAGTATTGGGGAGGATAGTTGTTGTGTTGTATCTGTCCCCAATTTCCTCTTACCTGCAGATCAGTATGACTTCAAAGACCCCAGCACAGAAGCCCATGTGAAGGCCATGAAATTTCTGGTCTCCTTCCTCATCTTACTTGTCATGACCATACTCATGGTCTAGAGCACTAGAAGGTTCAATGAGGGTATCTTCATTTTCTCCTTGTTGGAGGATTATCTGGTGGAAATATTTGCTGTGATGGTCATGGCCTTCTGCCCCTGGGACCACTCCATCCTCCTTCTCCTGAAGCACAGGAAGCCTAGGCGGACCTCCCAGACGGTGCTATGGAAACTCAAGGATTACCTCAAAGGCTCTGGGAAAGGCAATTCTCAAGGCAAATCTTCACTAAATCTTGCCTTTTCCACGAGGAAAGAAGCAAGCTGAGTCTTGAAATACTTTTCTAAGGTTCTTTCATCCATTGTCATTGCAACTCAGTGAGCTGTGAAATAAAGATTTATTAAGCACCTGTTGTCTACTAGGCACCAAACCAATAGAAAGTCATGTAAAAAGCCTTCCAGTCTCTAAGGGCTGGTTCCTACAGGGGGACACTGCATCCATTTAAGTGAAATTTGAGTTACTCATGGAGATAAGAAGAAAGTATTTTTGTATCACCTTTTGTATCACTTCACATGACCCACAGACCCTGCAGGCTTTGCACTAATCACATCTAAAGAGAGACAAACAGATCAACATTGTGATAGATGAGGCCTAAGATGGCAAATAAGATGGATACCATGATGCCACATGACTCCAGAGGAGAAGTGAGACTGGTGACTTTGCACAGCTCTTCTCACTTAAATTCAATTGTCTTGCAAGTCATGGCATCACCTTCCTCACGTCATGGTCCTCTTTGAGAATGCCAACAATAACCTATGAGTGGTACAAGCTGCCACTCTGGGGACTCACCTGATCAGTTCCAGTTACATAATGCAACTCCCTTCCTTCCTTCCTTCCTTCCTTCCTTCCTTCCTTCCTTCCTTCCTTCCTTCCTTCCTTCCTTTCCTCCTTCCTTCCTTCCTTCCTCCCTCCTCCCTCCCTCCCTCCCTCCCTCCTTTCTTCCTTCCTTCCTTCCTTCCTCTCCTCACCTCCCCTACTCTCTCCTCTTCTCTCCCTGCATAGGGTATAATATCCTTACCTGCAGTTGCTCTGCCCCAAGGAATGTAAATTTTGATAGCTGAAACCTCATAAGATATCTTTAAGTTTATGGGCTAGATTTCTTTCTTAAAGACCATGACTTAAACCTAAATCACTCTGGCTCTCATTGATTGGTCAACAATAGGTCCTAGTCCATCTGGTCATTTTTGGGCCCTGATGACTCAGAGTGAACATAAATAGCAATGAAACTCTGAGGGTCTTCTCCTCCCAGATTGTTTTTTTATTAGGTAAAAGAAGCCATTCTCTGCTTCATTTCTTATCCAGCTTTATTCATTGAATGGGTGTTGGCTCAGTCAAGCTGAGACCTAGGAAAGACCTTAGCTTAAAAAGGTCAAGCTTCCCACTGCATCTGGGGCCATCTTCAATAGTTCTGATTACCACTGGGCCACTGGGCTGTAATAGTAAGCACCCCAACATACACAGGGGGGCCTGCTATCACAGGTTTTTGGATTTGCATTCATCAAAGGAAAGGCAACTTTTGAGAGGTTAACAATCACTTTAATCAAGCGCATGTGTCATTCCTGTACCCAAGCACATATGTCATTCACCTAGGGGGTTAATACCTTGAACTTCAAAGAAAATACAGAGAAATCAAAAAGTCAACAGACATGGCTTCCTCTGCCTAACCATAATTCAAAAGACAGGTTCAACTGTCTGACCAGAGAGGGAAGCACTGACATCTGGGTTTTCAAAGCTGGGGGACTCGTTAAAGCAGCTTCCCAGAGTCCTTGTCTGGCATTCAAGCCTTCTTATACAACCTAAGCCCCAAAGTAAAACCTCACCCTCAAAGTATTTACATACTTTTTAGAGCCAGAGGGCATAACCATCTGACCCAGTGTCTCAATAGACAAAACAGGGACCCTCCTACAAAACAACTCCCCTAATCAAGCTTCCCACAATGGGCAGGCCCATCAATGGGTAGGAAAGATCTTCTTTAATCATATTATTCAATCAGAGGCACTTTTAGTAAAACAAAAACAGCAAAAGATCCTAATTTGATTGCCATCACATGGCCCCAGATGGCTCTGGAGGAGAAAGTGAAGCTAGTGACCTTGCACAGCCCTGTCTCACTTAAATCCAATTCACTTACAAGTCATGGCATCACCTTCCTGATGTCATGGCCCTCTTTGAGAACAAAGGACAAACAACATGGCCCATAGACCCTAGAGACTTTGCACTAATACACCTCTAAAAAGGGGTGAAAAGATGGACATTGTGATAGATGAAGCCTAAGACAACAAGTAAGATGGGTATCATGATGCCAGTGTCTTTTTTTGCCAATGATTTCCCTTCTCATTCTTTAAAACAACAACAAAAAGAAAAAACTTTGTGACTTCTTTCTTTCATTAACTTTTTTTTTCTCATAAAACAATAAAAATTGGTGCCTAGAATAAGGTCTGGTATTTATTGGTTGAAATTGGGCATGTGTGTGTGCCTGTATTAGTGGAAAGAGAGTATGTCTTGCTACTTATAGCTCATTTACCAACTCCAGGTCCAGTGTTTCCCTAGGGCTGGAAGAGTATTTGATAAAGCTTTGGTATAATGGAGGCATTAGCATCATCAGTTCAAACATCAGTGCCTTTTTCTCAGTCTGTGTTCATCTTGACTTCCCTGGTGCTTCTGGTGGTCTAGACCACACCTTCTCCTGTGGGCCAGTCTCTGCTCCTTAGCTTGCATGACATTACTCTTTCTTGTCTCTTTCCCCAAGTATCTGGCCCTTTTTCCTCAGTCTTTGTTACTGGATCATCTTCCTATTCTGCCCACTAAATACCAGTATCCATCCAGGCCCTCCCTTGGTTCTTTCCTATCTCTCCACTCCCCTTGGTGATATCGCTTTGATAAGGGTACTTTTTCACCTTCTTTTTCATGACAAAATATGAACGATGGCCATAGAGTCCACATTGTTGTAGAGGCAAATAAGACTCAGAAGAGTCAGATGAGCAAAGCCAAAGCCACTGTTATTCTTATTCTCTTTAAATTGGGAGAAAAGGGAGAGTTTTGTTTGCTACTGTGGGTTTAGTTATCACCTATACATAGCCAAGTCCTAGTTTTGTATATCCAACCCAAATCAATGTGCTGAACTCCTATCTCACATTGGATGTCCTGTAGAGAGATTAATCTTACATATCTTAATCAGAACTTATTGTAGTCCCCTCAAAAAACTCACTCCTTTAAAATTCCCTTTTTCTGCCAAGGACACCAATGTACTTCAGGTTGACCAGATGTCCAAGTCTGGAGCCCTTCTTATCTCCTCATTCTCAATCAGACCCCAATATTCTAACAACACTTCAAATTCTAATCAGTTGCCAAGTTTTATGGATTCTACCTTTACAATGTACCTCATATATTCCCTTTTTTCCACTCAAATAGCCTCTACTATGGTTCAGACTCACTTGATTTCTTACCTAGACTATTACTAGTCTCCTACATGGTCTCCTTGCTTTTGATCTCTCCCTTCTCCAAAACATCCTCCACACATCTTCCAAACCGATTTTCCTCAAAAAATTAGTCAGGAGTTGGGCAGTTAGGTGGTGTAGTGGATAGAGTGCTTGGCCTAGAGTCAGGAAGACCTGACTCAGATATTTACTAGCTGTGTGACCCTGGGCAAGTCACTTCAACTTGTTTGCCTCAGTTTGCTCATCTGTAAAATGAGCCGGAAAAGAAAATGGCCAACCAAACCAGTGTCTTTGCCATGAAAACACCAAATGGGGTCACCAAGCATTTTTTAACTGAAAAAACAGTAAGTCAGACCATGCAATGGGACAAGTTGGAAAGGACATTTTTGACTATATTCCAAAACTTTTGATATGGTTATCAATGTTGTCACTTTATTTGATGTAACTTTTTGTTACTATGACTTGTATTTTGACTTATCAATTCTTTGAGATGAAACAATTTCATCTATATTTAAGTCTGAATCTTTTAAAATGCTTTTTATTGATTATAATTTTTATTGCATGGATGTGTTTAGTATTTCTACTTTTCCATGTATATTATATATATATATATAATATACATAGTTTAGTTTTTTTATATAGTTTTGCTTTTATATATAGTATAGTTTTGCTTTTTTCCCCTGTGGTTTGAATGACTGGTCTTGTAAGTACTTAGATATTAAGGGGAATAGAAGCAGTGAGATCGACCTAAGCATGGTTTATTTTCATTTTCATTCTTTTACTATGTTTCCAATAGATCTGGGCAGTATTGTTTAATAATTTCTTGAAATATAGCACCCAGGTCATTATTGTCATTCACAAGAATAAACCTTCTTTATGAAATTTAAAGGGGGGTGGTGGTTTTTGAATAGAATCTCTGACTTTCCCATGAAAACCAATCAACGTTTTTACGTAAACCATCAAGGTAGTATGGTGACAGAACGCTGCACATCAGTCTCACAGCTTTATCTTCTTAGCTCCATCACCTATTACTTGCAGTTTAAATGAATGCTTTCCATGGATGTTTGGCATCCTATAGGAATTATTCATCTCATTTTACAGTTGAGGGAACTGAGGCTTGAAGAGCTTGATTGACTTGCTCATGTTCATGAAGCTAGAACATGTCAGAGATGGATTCCAACCCAAAGGCCCAGTCTTCTTTCCACTAGACCTCAGTGCATTGCAGTAAAGATGGTTGTCAGAAAGCTGAGAATACTCCATCCCTGTATTGTTTTGCATTCTCTGTGCTGGATGCTTTGCTTATTTCTCTTGTGTAGACAAATTAGGTTGAGTTAAAAGTGCAAAGCAATGAAATAGAATCTGTCCATTTACATCTTTGAAAACAGCAGCTTAGTCCCTTAGGCAGGAGCTCACGTGTATAACTAACTCCCAGAAATTCTAGAATT
>CM052674.1:400563633-400591721 GCA_028533205.1 Lagorchestes hirsutus | reverse complement strand
AACTTCTCCCATCCTGTCTTCCTCTGGCTGAAGTGGAGAGTTAATAAGGTGGTCCTCAGGATGCTGATGGGATGCTGGCTCCTATCCTTATTCATTGCCCTTTCAATGGCAGGGAGAATTACTATGATTAAGATAGTTTCCATTGATTCAGAAAATAAAACAATTACTCCTAATAATCTAGGATTCAAAACCCTAAAGTTTTCCACCTTGATTCTCTCCATTACTGGGGGTTTGGTCCCCTTTGCTCTCTCCCTCATCTCCTGTTTCCTGTTAGTACTATCCTTGTGGAGGCACACCCAGAAGATGCATCTCAAGGTCACAGGCTCCAGGGATCCCAGTACAGAGGCCCACAGGAGGGCTATGGTAGCCATTGTCTCCTTCCTCTTCCTCCTTGTACTGTACAATTTGGGCATCATCATAGCAAGCCTTAACCTAACAATGTTTTCCAGTAAACTTCTGGCAATGTTTTTACTGATAGTCATCAGTATCTATCCCATGACCCACTCTATCATCCTAATCCTGGGTCACAGCAAGCTGAGGCAGGCCTATCTGAGGATACTGGGGAAGCTCACAGACTGCCTTAAAGTCCCTCGGAAAGTCTAGGTGGCGGAGACTGAACTTTGGGAAGCCTTGTATTTTTCAGGGAGAGTTGAGGCAGTAAAGAAGCCACATTGAATCCCTGAAGAATTTTTTTGAGCTTATTCTATTAATTGTAATTAGAAATCATTAGAAATAGTGAAATCCAGAGTTTGGATTCCCCACAGGAAGCAAAGAAGTCCATGAAGGTTACCTGTTGTCCAGATAAAACATAAAATTGGGTGATTTACCTATAGAGTGTGTCCACTGGTATATTAGGATCATGAACAGATATTTCATATGGAAAATAAATTAAGCCTTGCTTTAGATAGAATGAAGAGATTAATGACTTTGGTGAGCCCAAACATTTCTCTGAAACATAGGACTGTCTTTTAATAGTAACAATCTACTCCTGTTTTTGTAATTCTGTGAACCATGGAAGGCTGTGATCTCTGAAGAATTAAAAAGAATGTATCATTCAGAGGGTAATGGAGAGATAAAAACTGAATGAAAAAAGACTATTAAAATAACAAAGAGGTAGAATAAAGGATATCACCTAATAAATGTTTGCCAGAAAAATAAAATGGGCTGGTCATGTGAGGAGAACAAGAAATGGACAACCTGTGTATTCTATTGGTGTCCTTGTGATGTCAAGAACCACATCTGGGAAACATGCATGGGTGCGCTATAACCTACATAAATGGAAGGAATATTCACTTTAATGAGACCACAGGAGATTTGAGTTTGGTTCTCAAAAGGATATGTTTGCTATTTCTGCCTTCTCATAATAATTTATGTGTTCTTCATATCCAACTTGTGGTCATTCTTTGCCTAAATTCTGTATATTGCTGACAAATGAATAGTTAATCATATCTAGTATTAAAATATTCCATTTAAATCCTTCATTTCTTTCCTGCTTGTCTTTCTGTCAGATTCATCTAAGTCTGAAAAAGGTGTCATGAATTCTCTAATAGTCCTTGAAGTATTATTTAGATTACCCATAGTTTGAATAGTTTATCTTTTAAGTTCTTGGATGTTAAACCATTCAGTTACTACATGTACCTATATATGCTTATGTATATGTATATAATATATAAATATGTAGTTATAATGTACCATGTCTTTAAGCATGATATCGTTTCTTTGTTTGTCTTTCTTAATCATTTGATGGAGAGATTCAAACAGTGGATGAAGTACTGAACCTGGAGTCAGCAAGACATGAATTTAAATCCCACCTAAAACACTTACTAGCTGTGTGACCCTAGCCAGATCACTTAATCTACCTCAACTGAAGTCTCCTCATCTGAAAAATGAGAATAGTAGTAACCGCGCTTACCTTCCAGGGTGTTGTGAGGATCAAATAAGATAAGTGCAAAGTGTCACAAAAGCTTAGATTCCTGTAACAGTATTCGCTATTATCATATTGATAGAACACCTAGGCACTAGATGGCACAGTGGATAGGGCACTAGACCCAGAGTCAGCAAGACACGAGTTCAAATGTGTTCTTAGGTACTTACTAGCTATGTGACCTTGGGCAACTTGCTTCACCTCTGTTTGTCTCAGTTCCACAAATGTAAAATGGGCGTAAGAACAGTGCCTACTTCCCAGGATTTTTGTGAGACCCAAATGTGGCATTATTTGTAAAGTGCACAAGTTTTCCAGTCACCTAGAGTTTATTTCCACAGAAAAAATCAGCTGAAGTAGAATATGAGCTGACAAGGCCAAGAGTGAGTTTCTTTCTATGGAACCCAGGACCCAGGAACTTCTCACAAGGGGTCCACACTACATAGGGTCCAATCACAGTGACTGCTGTGACTTGCTGTAGTTCTGGCTTATTCTGAGTAATATTCAAATATGGCATATCTATGTGCACACACCTCATATGAAGTCTTCAAGTACAATGTTGATATAGTTCCAAACCGTGCCACTTGCGTCCCAGTTATCCTCATCCCCTTCATCTTATTTGGTCCCCTCCCTTAGATTCTTAGACTTTATTGCTAGGGCCCTTGGATTTCATTTAGTTATTTTTAGTTTTCAATGTTCACTTGTATAAGATTTTGAGTTTTAAATTTTCTCCCCCCTACCCCCCCCCAAGATGGCATGTAATCTGATACAGGCCATACCTATACAACAATATTAAACATATTTCCACATTATTCATGTTGTAAAGAAAAATTAGAACCAAAGAAAGGAAAAAAGAGGAAAAATAGTATGCTTGGATCTGCATTCAGACCCCATAGTTCTTTCTCTGGATGTGGGCAGCATTTTCCATCATGAGTCTTTTGGAATCATCTTAGATCACTACCTTGCTGAAAAGAGCTAAGTGTATCAAAGTTGGTCATTGCAAATACTGCTGTTACTGTGAACAATGTTTTCCTGGTTCTACGTGCTTTACTTAGCTCACTCATAGTTCATGCAAGGTTTTTCTAAAGTTCACCTTCTCATCATTTCTTATGGAACAATAGTTTTCCATTACATTCATATACCACAACTTGTTCAACCATTCCCTGATGGAAGGGCATCCCCTCAATTTCCAATTCTTGGCCCCCACAGAAAGAGCAGCTGTCAGTGTTTTTCTACATGTGGGATCTTTTCCCATTTTTATGATCTCTTTGAGATATAGCCCTAGAAGTGGTATCCCTGGGTCAGAGGGTATGCTCATTTTTATAGCCCTTTGAGCAGAGTTACAAATTGCTCTCCAGAATGACTGAATCAGTTCCAACCCCAGCAACAATGTATTAATGGTCCAACTTTTCCACATGTTCTCCAACATTTATCATTTTCCTATTTTGTCATGTTAGCCAATCTGATAGGTGTGAAGTGGTTTTTTAAGAGTTGTTTTAATTTTCATTTCTCTAATCAATGCCCCTTGGTTTTTATAGGTGAACTTTCACCCTATCCTCTCCAGAATCTGACAGTCACATCACAGCAAAAGCAAAACAAAAGAAAACAAAAGAGTCCATGCCTTCAAGGAGTTTCCATTCTTATGGGGGGAGACAGCACACAGAGGAAAGATCTAGAATCTCTGTCCTTTCTTTCAGGCACTCTTTTCCCCTCAGGGTCGCCAAACCTCCCAATTATATGCCACTCTGATTTGGCCTCCACTTAGCAGAGACTTAAAATTGAGGTTGCCAGGAGGACTACTCTTTATCATTCCAGGTGACTCCTCTTCTGGATTTTCTGTTCTCTCATTGAAGGGTTTTAGTCATTTATTCATTTCCTGCAGAGGATGCATAGATGAATGCTTTCTCTGTAACACACATGATACACAGGAACCCCCTTTTGTGTATAGAATGTCAGATAGCTGAACTTTTGAACTTGGAGTCACCCTGTAGGAAACAAAGAAGGCCAGTACTACTAAGAAATCTTCCTTCTCTGTTATAAGGCTAGACTTCAGAACCATCATGCCTAGCAATTTGTCCTTCCCCTCTAACTAGGTGGTAAGGTTGTAGGATCATTATCCATCAACTGTCCTCTTGGGGCATGTAGGTGAACATAAGCAGTTCAAATGTCTTCCAGGAAGTGCTCTCACCCATCACCCATCATCTTTTGGGCTGGGAAAATTCCCCCTAAGCATTTGTTAAAATCTACTATGTGCCAAATCCTGTTCTGAATGCTGGGGTGAGCTCTGTTTCCACAAGAGTGACACACACACACACTCCAAGTTTTGCAAGAAAGATAACAGGATGGAACTGGTTCCAATCAAAGCCATGACTTGGTAGAATCAGGTCTCTGACCAGGTAGAAAAAAGATTTTTACCCATGCTTGATGAGCTGTTTATTATTAATCCATGCACCCCCAGGGTGGAGCAAGTTGATTTGAATGCACATGCAATGCATGACAAGGTAGAGGGAGCATATCTAGGAGAAAAACATGGAACAGGCAGTTCAGGAAGTTGTATCCAGCCAATGGGGGCAGGGGAGGGAAATTTGAATTGGGGAGAGTTAATGCATAGCCTTGTATTTGTCTTAGCAAGTGTGCTCCCTTAGGGGGTTACCCATTTGCAAGAATGTAAAATAAAATCTTTCTTGGATTCACTAATGACCATATGGATTTTTTTGGTAAGATGATTGCTTCTTACAAAATGGGGGCTTGTCTGGGATCCAGATATTGAAGAGGAGAGCAGCCAGAATGAGGCCTGGGATGTGGCTCATTGATTTTAATGGCCTGAATATTGAGGGTGAGCACTTCCCCTCTTCAACATCCCAAAACTAATTTTGGAGTCCCTGTGAGTCTAGGAATGTGGGTAAAGTAATAAACACATATCCGTGGCAAACAAGCAATTTTCTGAACAGATCAAAACAAGAAAATTGGATTATTAAGTATTAGTTTGATAGTTGGACCATCCCATGGGTTTGAGAGGGGTTCTGGTGAAGGTGCACCTCCACGGTAGCAACCAGAAGTGGGTGGGCAATTCAGGAGCCTGTCTATTGAAGAGAACACAAGGGAGAAGTCACAGTGAAGTTGTAAGGGTAGCAAACAAGTAGAGCAAGGTACCAGTAAAAGGGGAAGGGTCCCTGGTAAAATCCCTCCACATGGTCCCTTAGGGAGGATGTGGAAATATCCAAGTATGTCATTGGTGCTGGGGGCAGAGATCTCTTGGGAAGGATATCCCTTTGAAATTAGCTAGAAGTCAATCAGAGTAAATTGGCATGTGACAACTCTGAGTTTTGACTGATCTAATTCTAATTCTAAACTGGTTTACCTTTTAAAATATCAAAATTAGATTCACACACACTGTCTTGTCAAGTGTCTTGTCTGTGTGTTTGTGAAATGGTTTATGTTTTGTGGTGAGATTTAAAATGCTGCCAGGAAAACCTCTAAGGAACTTTTAAGGTCTATGAGAGAAAGCAGAGTGAACTTCTCCAGAGGTTGGGAGGTAGAGGCAGTTAGCAAGCAGCTTTTAGAATTGAAAAAGAATCTGAACTCAGGCCACCCAGAGGAAGCAAGTACTGGGGGGGGGGGGGGAGGGCGAGGAGCTGGGAGTTTGGAATTCAAGTTTAATTAGATCTCAAAGCTAAAGTTTATACTTTATGTTTAAATTGAATCAGTGTATCTGATATGAGGTAATGTGTTTAAAACTGCAAAAGTAAGGGGTTTTTCTGTCTTTTAAGTGATCACTTTAGGATTTCAGTGACTTGTGCATAATTAATGTTATAAAAGTTCTTTGCAGAGGCTGTGGAGAAATACAGCTCTTTTGATGTGTAAATTGTTAGGCATTTAACTCCATCTATGTTCTAAAAGATGCAAAGAAGAGGGACGAAATTGAGGTGAGTATGAAACTTTAAAAATTTGGAATATAAGGGAAAGTGGAGGTAGTAGGAGTCTGAAAGATTAGGAAAGACAGAAATAAAGACTTGAGTGAAAATACGGAAGGTTGAAAGGAAAAAGAAGGGTTTGGGGGCATATGGGGATGGGCTGGGCAGCAAGAAGCCCATGTGCTCTCAGCTACTCCTTCCCCCATCCTTGGCTGGGTGTCCCTATGCCAGCTTCAGTTGGTTGAGCATATTAAGAGGGTGTGAAGAAGCTTGATTTTGTTTCAAGTAGAAGGGGTTGAGAATGAAAATTTGTGACAGCTTTTTAAGGAATTTGAATAGATTATTCAGAGGTGGGAATATAAGGCCACATGTCTTTTTAAGGGAATATATGAAATTGTAGATAATATTTCCGTTTAAAGAGTCAAAAGTATTGGACTTAAAAATAAATATATATTTTATACATAATTGAAAAGTTTACATATTGTTATTTGGCATTAAGAAATTTATTCACTGTGCCACCCCCAAAAAGGTTTTGTTTAACTCAGTTTACTGTTCTGTACAGGGACAGTGGTGGAATCCACTTCCCAGGGATACTGTGGGGATCACACGATTGTAAAATGTTTGGCACAGAACAGACGCTATCTGAATGTTAACTGTTTAAGTTAAATATAATTGCTTCATATTTAGTAACTGTATGTAAGTTTTCTTAGTTGTGAAGTTTATGCCAATAGTGATGAAATGAATGATTTTCTGTGTAAAGCAATTTGGAAACACATCTGACTAAATTAAGGTCATCAGATTGAAAATTAATTCATTTTGGTTTCAAGTTTAAATCAATGATAATTGCTCATGGTATTGTTATATTTCTAAATTTTCTTTTATTGTGTGATTTGGTGAACAATTGTATAATCTGTGTTGTTAGAAATACAATTTCTCTTATAACCTGTGTTTTTACATTAAGAATTGTACTGTAAAAGGAAAAGAAAAATGATGAATAGGTCATTCTGACCATGTATTATAATATTTTGAAGTACTATAATTTAAGAAATCATAAAATTCCAATTTTTGTCTCCATTAAAAAGGAAATTGCAATTAAAATTGTTTTGCTATCACTTATGAAATTTATGAGATTGTTAACTAAGCTACTTGGAGTCATTGTTTAAATCAAGTATTTATAAAAGTCTGTTTGTGAAAGGAAACTTGGTAATTATATAAAGAAAAGGCTCTGTAAAGTCTCCTCTGTAATTTTTGTCAATTCTGTGCAAGACGTTTTTGTTGTAGAATTTTGTAATGAGTAAATGAGTCCTTATTTCAAACACCTTTTTGAATAGCAACAGGATAAATTGTAAGCTGTTTTTAAGAAAGGGAAATATTTTTATGAAGAAATGTTTTGCAAAATCTTTTGTGTGATTTTTAGAAGGCCTACTATATTCCCATTTGCAAGCTAATTTGTTGCAATAATTTGATATTGATGACAATTATATCCAAGCCTACTGTGAATTTTGAGTTTCATTCCTAGGTTTGCTGGGTCTTTGGATAAGCCTTCAATGGGTGCTTTCAGAGAAATAGAGTCATTGGTTCGTGCTTTAGGTACCCTAAGAAAAGGTACTAGTTTCATGCAATGCCATTTTTGAAGGAGAGGTGAATGGGATAGCTAAAGGCTTCCTAGCATTTTCTGGAAGTTTTGAGATTGAGTAAAGAGTTTTGAAACAGCTTTCTTGCAATCTCATAATTCCCTTTCCCCACTCCCTCCTCCTTAGTCATGCAGGTTTTTCTGTTAACCCCTCTCATCCCAGATCAGATTAGTAAGAGAGAGTTTACCTTCCCCCACCTGATAAAAGGAAAGAGGGGGAGGGGCAGCTGCTACAGCCTGGAAGTATCCAGGTTCAGAACACAGCAACAGCCCTGGGAAAAGGATGAAGGGAGGATGGGTCCAGGTAAAGGAACCCACCAGTATAATTTTTATATGATCTGGAAATGCTTTTGATGTCATCTGGAGTTTATTGTTTGTGTTACAGCTAGAATAATTTGGTGATATTGTTGATTATTGTTTTAATGCTAAACCCTAAAACTAGTAATTGATTAGTGTGTGTGTTTGTGTGTGTGTGTAAAGGAGAGTTCTGACCATGTGGAGTAGTCCTCAGAACTAGTCAAAAATACAGCAGCTCTAAGGAGCTCGTTTAAGTTATGGAATTTCCAAACAAGGAACTTGGCTTGTTGAGAATTTGCAAGCATATGGAAATGATCTCTAGTAACTGGCTTTTTGCTCAAGGACAAATTAATAATTTGAGATGTGAGTCCTGGTTAGTGAAACTTTCCATCTGAGGTAAAAGTTCATGAGACTGGCAAATTGTGTTTTGAGCTATCTGGTGGATCATAAAAATCCATCAATAATCAATAGTTAATAATCTACCATCTGAGAGAAATGCCATAAGCTACTCAGTGAGAATGTGACTGTTATAGGTGGAGGTCTTCATCTGGAAAAACTGAGAGGACAATCCTAGCCTCAGCCTAGGATGGGATCCTTCTGGGTCGGTTTCTCCACTGTGTTCCTTTGAAAAGGAATGTTTCCCACCTCACTGTTCCTGAGTTTTACAGACTGTGATCCTTTATCTAATCATGTCCTTGCTTTTCCTTTTTATGGTAAATTTTTGTAATCAAAGTCAGTGAAAGATGTGAGCATAATGCAAGTATGTGAAATCTATCTGAATGGAAAGTCAACCCATATCTCACACAATTGAGTAAATTAGAACTCTTTCATAGTCATGTGAGAGATTAAATACCTGGAACAGAACATTCTTTCTGAATGATATGGAAATAATTAGGCAAAGGGAAAAGAACTTTATGAAAAAAAGATACAAATACAATGTTGAATCAATGTCCCATTGACTAAAGTTGGGATACATTTGAGTTATTGTAATGATGTCTGTTTAAAGGAAATATGGCTGTGTGGAATAAGGTCCTTAAATGTTTCAAAATGATGTAAGAATAATTGAGTATTGGTATATAACTGTTTGAGGGACATAGCTGCTATTCTATTAGTTATTGAAACTGGATCAGAAACATCTTACTCTGCTGAAAAGAATTTCAGTGCAGTTTTCTCAGAGGGAAGTAAATTGTGGAATACTTTTGCATTGATGGAAACATTAACCTCATTTAAAGTTTGTTACTATTGTGAAGATAATATGTTTATACTATGTGTTATGAAGACCATGAAATCTATGCCTACTTTCCTCTTTCTGATTGTTCTATACCATTTGGGCATCATCATAGGAGTGTTTACCCATTCTGTGTCCCCAGGCAAGCTGATTGCTATGTTGACTTTGGCAATAATGGAGAGCCATTCCTTTGTCCATTCCATTATCTTAACAGTGGGGGACAAAAAAGGTGACATGGTGGGGCAAATCTTGTTTCAAGTGCTCTGAGAAAGTTGTTAGCATATCCTGAACATTCTTAAGTGAAAAGAATACTCAAAGAACTTTTTGGAGGGTCAGAGTAGATTGTTAAAGATCATTAGACTCCTATTTGGTCTAACACTATAGGAAAAAATTGAGGAGTACCTATCATCCAGATGATGACTTTTAGTTAACTACTTGCTGAACTCATCCATCACTGGTGATACATCAGTATGTAATGGTCAAAAAGAACCACGCGTTGGAGATGTTGTAAAAGTCTAGATTTGCTTGTCAATGGACTTGATCATTTGCTACACTGGAACACTTTTATGGATTCTTTGTGGTGAACTTATTGAAGAACATTAGTAATACAAAATAGGCAGGTCTTTTTTCCAATGAACTGCATCATTTACAGAAATATCCACATTGATGATATCAGAGATTCAGTAGTTCATTGAAATATTTTAACATGGTTCCTAAAGGATATTTTAATATCTTTCATATTTCCTCTTCTTATTATTTCTCTGTTCCCTAGAATGTGGCCAATCATTACAAAGTTTCCATACAACACTGAAAAATAGTTATAATCCTTAATATTCTCATTCAACACTCACCAAATTATAGTTTTTCAAATGTTGATAATCAGATGTCTAACTTGTTTTCTTTTTATTTTTTGTTAGATTTTTCTAAGTCTGAAAGAAGTCTGATTAGATATCCAAACAATTCTTGGTGTATTATATTGTTTTATGATAATTCAGTTAGTTACACTTGATTTTTTTATGTTAGGCCTATTAGTGAATATGTGTTTAACAATGATCTTTTTTCATTATCCATGGCTCTTAAGGCATAATGCTGTCTCTGTATTCATCTCTCAATCATTTCTATTTTTCTGTTACTTTTTCTGATCTTAAGATTGTTAATCTTGCTTTTTTCACATTTTGCTGATGTATGTAAGCAATGTTTCATCTCTTATTTTGACTCTGTATGTTTGAGTGCATTCCTTGCAAACGGCAAATTCTTGGAGTTTGCTTTCTAGTCTATTTTACCATTTCATGGGTGATTTAAACTCACTTACATTCATGGTTATGATATCTAAATCAATAAAACAATAAGCATTTGTTATGTACCTACTATATTTTAGGCACTGTACTGAGCACTGAAGGTACAAAGAAAGGGGAAAAAACATTAACTAAACAAACAAAAAACAAAACCCAACAGTCCCAATTCTCAAGCTGCTCATATTCTACAACATGCAAATAACTATGTACAAACAAGAGATGTACATGATAAATTAGAGATAATCAGTGGAGAAGAGACACTGGCATAAAGAGGGATTGGGAAATGCTTGTTTTTGAAAGTGGTATTTTAGCTGGGACTTGAGGGAAGCCAATGAGTCCAGAGACAGAGATAAAGATGTAGAGAACCAAGTAGTAGGGAACTTTATTATTGGGAGATGGGAGGAACAAGAATTGTTTGGATATTTAATCAGACTTCCTTCAGACTTAAAAAAAACTAACAAAAAGTAAAAGGAAAACAAGTTAGACATCTGATTATCAACATTCGAAAAACTGTAATTTGGTGAGTGCTGAATGAGAATTTTAAGGATTATAACTATTTTTCAGTGTTGTATGGAAACTTTGTAAAGACTGGCCACATTCTAGGGAACAAAGAAATAATAAGAAAAGGAAATATGGAAGATATTAAAATATCCTTTAGGAACTATGTTAAAATATTTCAATGAACTACTGAATCTCTGATATCATCAATGTGGATATTTCTGTCAATGATGCAGTTCATTGGAAAAAAGAGACCTGCCTATTTTGTATTATTAATGTCCTTCAATAAGTTCACCACAATATTATGCTGGATTTGTGGGAGGAACAGTAACAATTTCTGGTGTCACTGGATTGCAGAGTGGAGAGAAATAAGGTGTAAGAAGACTGGAAAGTTAGGAACCAAACAGGTTATGGACGATTTTGAAAGTCAAACAGAGGATTTTTTATGTGGTCCTGGAGACATTAGGGAACCACAGAGGTTTGTTGAATAGACATGTGTATGACATGACTGCTTTAGGAAAATTGTTTTAGTGACTGAATGGAGGATGGGTGGGAGTGAGGAGAGACTGGAGGTAGGGGAACCCTCCAGAAGCTGTTGAAATAATCCTGGGATGAGATGATGAGAGGTCTGCACTGGAGTGGGAGGGTGGCAGTGTCAGAGGAGAAAAGTTTGTTTTTTCTTTCCATGGTTTTTTGGGGGTTTTTTTTGGTTTTCTTTCTATTCTCAGATTGTTTTCTTGTTTTATTTCCTACCTTGTTCTGACAATTCTGATTTTGTCGCTGAATTTGGGGGGTCTATCTCTTCATCTGTGTCAGAGGTTTGAGTGGCTTGATTCTTTGGTTGCTCTGCTTTTCTTTCCTCCCTCCACTTTGAAGGCTTGAGTTTTCCATTTTTTTTCATGTGGAGGGAGAAGAAAAGGGAAAGAAACCAGCATTTATTACACACCCACTAAGTGTCAGGCATTGTCCTAAATTCTTTTCAATTTTCTCGTTTTGACCTTCACCATAACCCTGTGAGGTAGGTACTCTTCTGATCATTATCTCCATATTACAGAAGAGGAAATGGAGACAGACATTGGTAAAGTTGTTTATCCAGAGTCACAGAGGTAGTGTCTGAGGTCCAGTCTTCCTGACTCTAGGCCCAGTGCTCTATCCACTGGATAAACAAGCTACCTTTTTGAGAGAAAGAGAGAGAGAGGACTCAATGAATTGCCTTTGGATGTAGAACTCTGCTGTGGGAACTGGGGGAAGGTCCTGGATATGTATGCCATCCTCAGTTCCCATCTCTGAGCAGTTTCAATCTTTCCTTGACTCAGTGAACAGAGTCACTCTTTCTCTGAGCCTGGAGCTCATGGCAAAGTGCTCTTGCATGGGGCTGTGGGTTTGGTGAGTCAGGAGATGCTGAATGGGAAAGAATTTGAAGTTTCATGGATGGCCTCAGGAGAGAGAGATATCTTGTGATTTATCATCTCTTTTACTCATTGATTTTCAAAAGAATTTGACCCCTTGCCTACTTACCCACAGGATTGGGTGGATATTTAGTATGAGTAGGAGAGGTAGCAGAAGACTTACTAGGTCTGAGCCCACCTTGAACATCTGAGGAGGGGGAAGAAAAGGGAACAACGACTTATTAAGGACCCACTATGTGCTAGGCACTTTGAAAATATCATCTCATTGGATCTTTCCAACACCCCTGGGTGGTAGAAGCTATTATTATCATCATTTTACACTTGAGGCAGCTGAGGCAGACAGAGGCAAAGTGACTTGATCAGGGTCTTAGAGTTAATACGTGTCCGAAGTTGGATTTGAACCCCAGTTTACTGACTCCAGCCCCAGGCTTGATCCACAGTGGTCACCAACTGCCCACAAGGAGGGGCATGTGAATTCTCTCCTGGGGTTCAAGTTCTTGGCTAGTAACTAGAAGGGAGTGACTCTTCAGCATTTGATCAGGTTTTGTGGGCATCTTCTTTTTTTGTATTACATTATACCTCACGCTTACCAGATCCCCACAAGTGAGGGCAACAGGATCCCTTACATTCCTCATTGTTCTCAGTCTTACAGTGAATATATGCCAGAATATAGCACTGTTACTTTTCCTTTCTGTAATCAGCCCCATGTCATTTGATTAACCCAGTCCATTGGTCCCAAGGGAAGCTGAGAGATAGCAAGGCCAATGAGGAGGATACAAGGATGACACCTCAAAGTCTTTGGGGATATTAGGTGCTCAAGTGCTAGGGGACAGTGGAGGTAATATTAGCAACGTGGCACAAGCTGTCAGGGAGTTGAAGAAAGACCCCTAAGAATGATCTAAGGAAGGGATGTGCCTACTGAGACTTCCCTTTATTCTCCCATAAAGGGGAATCTGGAGCTCTTTGGGGCATCCAAGATTTATTATCTTGTTTGTAGATAGTTGCTTGCCTGTTGTATCTCCTACTAGATCATGAGCTCCTTGAAAGCAGACATTGGTTAAGTTACTTATTTTTGCTTAATAAAAGTGTGATTAAACATAAACAAAATCATACTTGATTTATTTTAACATTCATTTAAAATGATTAAACTTAGGGGTGGAGCGAAGGTGGTGGAGTAGAAGCAGAGACTTTCTAGAGCTCTCCCCCCAAGCCCAGCCAAATACCTGTAAAAATGATTCTAAACAAATTCTGGAGCTGCAGAACCCACAGAATGACAGGGTGAAGCAAATCTCCAACCCAAGACAGCCTGGAAGATTGAAGGGAAGCATCCACTGTGCTGCACTGGGAGCAGAGTGAATTTCAGTGTGGGCCAAGTCAGCACAGACAGGACCTAACCAGGCTGGTGGGGGGACTGAATCTCTGGCACCTGTGGTGGTTTCCAGACTTCACAACACCAAAATGCCAGGAACAAATTGGAAGGTCAGCAGAAAAAACCTCTCAGACCTGTCTCGGAGAGTAGAGTGGTCTGGTCACAGCCCCAGGGTGGCAGAAGGGGTGGAGGAGTCTGCAGCAGACACAGCAGGGGTAGATGCAGTGTCTGTTTCTGGAGGTCTAGACCCACAGATTGTGGGAGGATCAAGTGAATAATAGTACTCTCCTCATCTCCACTGGAAGCAGAAAACTACCTTGAGAAAGAGCTCAAAAGTCAAGTAAATGGCTAGAGAAATGAGCAAAAACTCAAAAAAGAATCAGACTGTAGACTTTTACTTTGGTGACAAGGAAGACCAAAATATACAAACAGAAGACAGCAAGGTCAAGGCTCCACCATCCAAAGTCTCCCAGAAAAATATAAATTGGTCTCAGGACATGGAAGAGCTCAAAAAGGATTTTGAAAATCAAGTAAGAGAAGTAGAGCAAAAATTGAGAAGAGAAATGAGAGCGATGCAAGAAGATCATGAAAAATGACTCAATTGCTTGCTAAAGGGGACCTAAAAATGCTGAAGAAAATAACACTTTAAAAATAGACTAACCCAAATGGCAATAGAGATCCAAAAAACCAATGAGGGAGAAGAATGTCCTACAAAGCAGAACTGACCAGATGGAAAAGGAAGCCCAAAAGCTGATTGAAGAAAATAATTCCTTAAAGATTAGAATGGAGCAGATGGATGCTAATGACTATGAGGAATCAAGAAATTAGAAAACAAAACCAAAGGAATGAAAAAGTAGCAGACAATGTGAAATATCTCATTGGAAAAACAACTGACCCAGAAAATAGATCCAGGAGACATAATTTAAAAATTATTGGGCTTCTTTAAAGCCATGATAAAAAAAAGAGCCTAGACATCATCTTTCAAGAAATTGTGAAGGAGGGAGGAGCCAAGATGGCGGCGTAGAAAGATACACAGATGCTTAACTCTTACCCCACAGCCCATAAAATACCTGTAAAGAAGAACTCTCAACAAATTCTAGAGCAGCAGAAGCCACAGAACAATGGAGTGGGGGAGATTTCTGTTCCGGAGAGACCTGAAAAACTGATGGGAAAGGTCTATCTTGCACTGGACCCAGAGCAGAGCCCAACCCTGCCTTGGCCACACGGCACCAAGCAGAGCAGATCCGAGCAGGCTTCAGGGATAGAATCTCCAGCGGCAGCGTAGATTCCCTCAACCCACAGGTGCCAAATGTCAGTGAGAGGGTCTTTTTGGCTGGCCAAGAGGGGAGCGGGGTGTATCCATAACTCAGGCCCCCTCGGGAGGCAGCAGTAGAGGCAACAGTGGACAGGGGGCTCCCAAAGCAGGCATCCATTGTTGAAGATCTCATCATAAACCCTCTGAGGGAACTAAGCCCTGTGAGGTAGCCCTGCCCCCACCTGAGCAGCTGAACTTAATCTCACACTGAATAGTAGCCCCACCCCCGCCAAAAACCCCTAAGGCTTGGGAGCAGCATTTGCTCTCAGCCCCTAAGTGCTAGCTGGGTAGAACTGAAGGTGAGGTGGTTGTGGAGAGGAAACTCAGAAGTCAAGTAACTGGCTGGAAAAATGCCCAGAAAAGGGAAAAAAAATAAGACCATAGAAGGTTACTTTCTTGGGGAACAGGTGTCTCCCCCCATCCTTTCAGATGAGGAAGAACAAGGCATACTGTCAGAGGAAGTCAAGGCCCCTGCCTCCAAAGGGGGCTTAAACTTGGTGCAGGCAACAGAAGACCTTAAAAAACAGTTGGCAGCTTACTAAAGGAGAACCAAAAAAATGCTGAGGAAAATAACAGCTTTAAAAAGAGGCTAACTCAATTGGAAAAAGAGGTCCAAAAAGCCAATGAGGAGAAGGAGGTTTTAAAAAGCAGAATTAGCCAAATGGAGGAGAAGGTTCAAAAGCTCACTGAACAAAATAATTCTTTGAAAGGAAGAATTGAGTCCAAGGAAACGAATGATTATGAGTTAAACCAAGAAGTTAGTAAACAAAACCAAAAATTTGAAAAAATAGAAGATGAGGTGAAAGAACTCATTGGAAAAACAACTGACCTGGAGCAGCAGCAGGTCTGCAGATCCCTCAACCCACAAGTGCCAAGGGTCAGTGATGGGGTTTTTTCAGCTGGCCAGGAAGGGAGAAGGGTCTTCCCATAGCTCTGGCCTCAGGCAGCAGCACCCAGAGGCCACACCAGGCAGGCGGCAGCAGTTCTCATGGCAGCCCCTACAGCAGCCCACATCCCTTGGGAGCACCGAGGAGCTGAATATTACCTCAGACCTGTGTAGAGGCCCTGAGGGAGCTGGTCTTTGTCTCACACTGAATGGTGGCCCTGCCCATCCAGCTTATGTGAAAATCAGCCCCCAGCACTGACTTGGCGGTACTGGAGGCTGGGTGGCTGTGGAGAGGAAACTGATATGATTCTGGACACAAAAATCTCTACCTGTCTCCAGATCAGTGTACATGCTTGATTGTGCCACCTTGGAGGAACTGAGATCTTACAGATTCCCAGAGTAAACCCTACTCTTGACAAAGGAATAAGACTATAGAAGGTTACTTTCCTGGTGAACAGATATCTTCTCCCATCCTTTCCGATGAGGAAGAACAATGCTTACCATCAGAGAAAGATATAAAAGTCAAAGCTTCTATATCCCACACATCCAAAATAAATATTCAGCGGTCTCAGGCCATGGAAGAGCTCAAAAAGGATTTTGAAAATCAAGTAAGAGAGGTGGAGGAAGAACTGGGAAAAGAAATGAGAGAGATGCAAGAAAAGCATGAAAAGCAGGTCAACACCTTCCTAAAGGAGACCCAGAAATATGCTGAAGAAAATAACTTTAAAAATAGGCTAACTCATTTGGCAAAAGAGATTCAAAAAGCCAATGAGAAGAATGTTTTAAAAAGCAGATTTAGCCAAATGGAAAAGGAGGTTCAAAAGCTCACTGAAGAAAATAGTTCTTTAAAAATTAGAATGGAACAGATGGAGGCTAATGAGAAACCAAGAAATCACAAAACAAAACCAAAAGAATGAAAAAAATGGAAGATAGTGTGAAATATCTCATTGGAAAAACAACTGACCTGGAAAATAGATCCAGGAGAGACAATTTTAAAATTATGGGACTATCTGAGAGCCATGATCAAAAAAAGAGCCTAGACATCATCTTTCATGAAATTATCAAGGAAAACTGCCCTAAGATTCTAGAACCAGGGGGCAAAATAAATATTGAAAGAATCCACTGATCACCTCCTGAAAGAGATCCCAAAAGAGGAACTCCTAGGAACATTGTGGCCAAATTCCAGAGTTCCTAGGTCAAGGAGAAAATATTGCAAGCAGCTAGAAAGAAACAATTAAAGTATTGTGGAAATACAATCAAGATAACACGAGATCTAGCGGCCTCTACACTAAGGGATCTAAGGGCATGGAATATTATATTCCAGAAGTCAAAGGAACTAGGACTAAAACCAAGAATCACCTACCTAGCAAAACTGAGTATAATACTTCAGGGGAAAAAATGGTCTTTCAATGAAATAGAGAACTTTCAAGCATTCTTGATGAAAAGGCCAGAGCTGAAAAGAAAATTTGACTTTCAAACACAAGAATCAAGAGAACCATGAAAAGGTAAACAGCAAAGAGCAATCATAAGGGACTTACTAAAGTTGAACTATTTACATTCCTACATATTGTCTTTCCATGTAGGAATGTTGGTGGGATTACACACACACACAAACACACACACACACACGCACACACACTCATACCCACACATACACATAGACACAGAGAGAGAGACCACAGGGTGAATAGAATAGGATGGGATCATATCTTTAAAAAAATGAAATTAAGCAGTGAGAGAGAAATATATTGGGAGGAGAAAGGGAGAAATGGAATGGGCAAATTATCTCTCATAAAAGAGGCAAGCAAATGACTTTTCAGTGGAGGAAAAAAGGGGGGATGTGACAGAAAAAACATGAAGCTTACTCTCATCACATTTGACTAAAGGAAGGAATAAAATGCACACTCATTTTGGTATGAAAACCTATTTTACAATACAGGAAAGTGGGGGAGAAGGGGTAAGCAGGGTGGTGGGGATGATGGAAGGGAGGGCAATGGGAGGAGGGAGCAATTAGAAGTCAACACTCTTGGGAAGGGACAGGATCAAAAGAGAGAATAGAATAAATGGGGGGCAGGACAGGATGGAGAGAAATATAGTTAGTTTTACACAACATGACTATTATGGAAGTCATTTGCAAAACTTCACAGATATGGCCTATATTGAATTGCTTGCCTTCCCAATGGGGGTTGTTGGGGAAGGAGGGAGGAAGAGAAGTTGGAACTCAACAACTGTTGAGTATTGTTCTTGCAGCTAGGAAATAAGCAATACAGGTAATGGAGCATAGAACGTTATCTTGTCCTACAGGACAAAAGAGAAGATGGAGATAAGGGAAGGGAGGGATGTTAGAAGGGAGGGCAGATTGGTGATAGGGATAATTAGAATGCTTGGCGTTTTTGGGGTGGGGGAGGGGAGAAATGGGGAGAAAATTTGGAACCCAAAATTTTGTGGAAATGAATGTTGAAAACTTAAATAAATAAATTTTAAAAAAGGAAAAAAAAAGAAAACTCCAAATGGTGTCACAAAAAAGTCAGATATGACTGAAAAGAATCTAACAACAATGAATATGGCAGGTATGAGTAGAGAATCTCTCTATATAGCATGGCATGGATATCTATGACCTGAAGTTTGTTCTACCTATTCCTGTAGTAGAAGGGGAGTACTAGCACCACTCAAAGCCTAGGTGAATTGGGGGTTGCAGGCAGGAACTTGGACTGCTAATATTGGGGGATCATTTCTCCAGTCTTCAAGCAGAGTGTTGGGCTGAAATTATGACTGTCATTCCTCAAATATGTCTAATTTGGGGTAGGATAGGTTCAGAACTAAATTCATTTCTATAATCCATCTTAAGGAAGGAGTGTAGTCATTAACTTACTGTTACCAGCTTATTCTTTCCCCGCAAATACTTGTTACACAAAAGACCATCACAAATGTCAAATAGCAAGGAACCCCATTTATCCAAGAAAATACCAAACAGAAATTAGAAAAATTACATAGATTACAATCTATTACAGAATACACAAGATTGTAGGCTCTCTACCTGGGAATAAATTAAGCTATCAGCTGAGAGAGACAGAAAGATGGGGGTATAGGGAAGGAGCCAGGAAAGGAAGGAGAAGGAAGGAGGGAAGTAGAGAGACAGACAGATGGAAAGACAGAGAGGAGAGAGAGAAACATAGAAAACAGACCTATGCTTTTTGAGGGAGATCCTCAAGTACTGGGGGCCCATTGTATAAAGTTTGCCTGTTGACCTAGACACCCTGAATAGCTGCCCTTCAGTGTTTCATCTTTGGGAGGACGTGCCCTGGGTAGAAAGGGAAATCTAGAAGTTCTGTCCAGACCCAGTTTGGACAGCCTGATGCACTGAGGGAATTGTGAAAGTTTTCACCTCGATGATTTTGGTTTCTCACCAGAAGGTGAGGGGGTGACTGCTAGTTAACTCAAGGTCTCAGGTCCTTTCAGGGAGTGCTCTTTAGGGTATGGGAAGCCCTGTAGGCCCAAATTTCTTTCTGAGATAGAAAGCTGGATTTTCTTTGTCTTTGTATTTCCTGTACTGCAATCCATTTAACAAATGTATTCATTGCTTAACATGTGCCAGGCATCAGCTTAAGCCATAAGGATACAAAGAGGAGCCAAACCAGCCCCTGCCCTCAAGAAGCTCAGAGAGCACTGGAGGAGACCATGTAAAAAGGATTACGTATAAAGAAAATAAACCAGAGCAAATTGGAGGTGATCAGCAGAGGGAAGACATTACCACTAAGGGGGGTTGGGAGATGCTTATTTTCAAAGGTCTGCATCATTCTATTGGGGGCCAATTGTGTTTTTCATGTGTACATGTGGGATGGCCAAATCTCTACCATGCCAACTGCTGTGAGACTCTTTCCTGTCAGGCATTCAACACAAGAGCAGGGTGCTTATGCCTCCCAGGTACTCCCAAGGACCACCATGGATCGACACCTGAACAACATGTTCAAAAACAATTGTCAAAAGATGAAAACGATTTAAACAGGGATGAGCAGAGCAGAGGCCTGTCCAGTGAAAGTTCACTGAGCACATACAGTGTATTAAGAGTGATAGAATCCCAGTTAGATTGATGTAATGACTGCTTCCTGTCTGCTTAAAAGGTATGAAGAGAGGGACTTCTGAAAGGTTGCCCAACCAGAACTGGATACACATCCAAAGGAACTAGATGGCCAGAGATTCCCCCCATCTCTTTCCTGACTTTCTTTGGTTGAACAAGACAAGGGATGCTCTGATGTTTCAGGTGGAAAGAGATTTGAGAGCTTAGCCTATGCCACCCCCTCTGCTGCCAGTGATCCAGCTCCCCATCTCAGCTTCTTTGTCTGTTCTCATGACAACTTCTTGGTAAATATTCTTTTAAAAAGTCTAACTGATATTAACCAGCTGAATGATACAGGGCACTATGAAATGGTATTAAGGAGATATTAAGGAGCACTAAAATGATACTCAATTGTTATTAGCACTGGGTAGTTAAAATTATTCCAGAACAGGGTCTCACACTGAGAATATTAGAAAAGACCCCATAATCCATCAAGGATATCTCTAGAACCCTGATGGGGAAAATGTAGCAAGCATGGACAATCCTGTCACTAGTATGAGAAGGAGTCACCACATGACTACAGGGGCTACCTGGACAAAGTCATAATTTCCCCATACAATTTAATTCAATGTTTTAATCCCTGACCATGCAATTGATTCAGAGAGTAAGAGAGTTTAAACCTAGAAAATGCAAAGCTGACCTTTTTTATGCAGATATGCATGATTCCATGCTGAAGGGTTGTGGCACCTTGGGAATTTCAAGGCCCTGGATACTTCTGACCATGGGAGACATAGGGACGACAGGATTTGGTACTTTCACGTGGCACACAGAAACCTGAGCCATCTTCACTCTCCTGCTAGCTCTCCCACCCTCCAGCAGTACCAGGGGACAAGGTGCTGCATCATTTGCAAAGGAGACATAGCTTTTGGCTCACTCTTCCTTTGATTCCCTAATGTGGCAAATGCTCCTGTTCTCTAATTACCCTGACAGGATAGAGGGATAGATAGCAATCTTCTACCAGACCAGACTGGGCCTCAGTCAAAAAGTTGGTAGACTTCCGTCTCTCTTTCTCTCTCTTTTTTTTTTTTTGACATTTATTGACTTATTTTCTATATTCTCACATTCTTCACTATTACCAACAACTCTTGAAGGCAAATTAGGCTGGGGGAGAATAGTCAAAGTGAAGAAATAGAAACTGCCTTTCATTTGCATCTGAACGAAGAGCAACTTGCCTCTCAATCAGGAATAACATGGAAATTTCCCATCTGGCCATATTCTGGGCTAAAATCACTCCCTGGTCTATTGTCAGAGGGAGAGTAGCAGGTCTCCTGAATGTGGCTGAAGCTCCATTTCATAATAGAGTTGGGTACTTTGTGGGCAAAGAGGGAAAGTGTGGTTACAAAGGCAAAGAAAATTATCATTTCAGAGATAGACATATCACATTGGCTGGGAAAACATTTCACTTATAATGCTTTGAAAGAGATTTTCTTTGCTGCAGACATGCCAGGTGCCATTGGGATCATTTTTGTGATGTTGGCAGCTGGAGAGTTTCTAGTGGGTGGGTTGGCCAATGGCTTCATTGGACTGGTCAATTTCATGGACTGGATCAAGAATGGAAGACTGTCTTTAATGGACTTAATCCTCACTGCCTTGGCTATCTCCAGGATTATTTTATTGGCGTCATTCTTATCTGCAATCATTACAGTTAATGGTTTTTTTGTTTTCTGTGCCTCTATTAAAATGGAATATTTAGACCTTATCTGGAGTTTGAGCAACCACTTAAGTGCCTTGTTTGGCACCTGCCTCAGCATCTTCTACTTCCTCAAGATCTCCAACTTTTCTCACCCTGTCTTCCTCTGGCTGAAGTGGAGGGTTAACCAAGTGGTCCTCAGGATGATTTGCATCTACTTCCTCATTGCCTTGCTTGCTAACCTTCTATTGAAAGAGAAAATGACTGAGATATATAAACTCTATGCTGTGCCTGGAAATAAAACAAATGAGACTCAAAAGACACAAATAACTAAAAACTACCATTTTTCCAATCTGGTTCTCTATTACATCGGGGGTTTTGTCCCCTTTATTTTATCTCTTATTTCCTGTTTTTTGTTAGTCTTTTCCCTGTGGAGGCACACCCGGCAGATGCAGGGCAATGTCACATCCTCCAAAGACTCCAGCACAGAGGTCCACAAGAAAATCATGAAATTTATGGTATCTTTCCTTTTCCTCTTTTTACTATACCATGTGGGCATCATCATGGCATCTGTGAGCTACGTTCTCTTTGAAAGTCTTCTCCCTGTCATGTTTTCAATGGTAGTAAGTGCCATCTACCCCGTGGCCCATTCTATCATCTTGATCCAGATGAATAACAAGTTAAGGCAGACCTCCCTAAGGATTCTCTGGCAGCTCAAGGCCTGCCCCAAGGGATCTGGCAAAGTTTTTGTGACATAGGTTAAACTCTGGAAAATCTCCCTTCTTCTGGGGGAAAGAATCCATTTCAAATTATTTAAAGAACTTTTCAAGGACCTTAATTGATAATTGAATTTCACTCTAGGTTTGGCACTATTTATACAGGAAAAACCAAATGGATGAATAATTGCCAGCAAACAGAGGTCTGAGAACCAAATCCAGCCAATTGCCTCTTTGGAATGGACAAGCCATGAAGTAAGAAGGATTTTTACATTTAAAAATATAATAAAGCTTTATTTTCAAAACTGTAAAAGAAAAATATTCTTAATTTAGAGGCATGCAAAAACAGAGTGTGGGCCAGATAGGGCTGGTGAACACATAGTTTAGTGTACAAACAACCTACAGAATTTACTCCTCAATATAGAATATATGTATATAAGTCCATATATATCCAATACATATGCATGTACGTATAGATATGTATGTGTATGCATACATAAAAACTTATGAACACGGGATATATCAAAAGTCTCAGTGCAGGTTTGAAATTGAACTAAGACTTTTGGGACATCCTATAGATACATAAATGCAACGTTCAGACACTGCAAGTGGAGAAAATATTGGGCCTAGAATTAAACTGGAGGTGGAGTATGAGCAGCATTTTCTTAGTGATTTTTCCATCAGCAGTTCTAATGTTTTTCCCAAGAAACAAAGGCCCATCTTTGGTAATAACAATGATTGTCCAAGATGGCATATAGAAGCTGCAACCTCAGCCAACTCCCCCATCTCCCTCCAAACAACTTGACAAGAACATGTCAAATCCAATTCTGGAGTGGCAGATCCAACAACAGATAGGGCTGAGACATTTCTCCAGCCTGAGAAAACTTAGCAGGTCAGTGGGAGAGAACTTTGACACTGAGGAGGAGGCTGGCCCAGAGTATATGCCAATGCTGGACCTTGGAGGTGGCTGTGACAGTGGTGGCAGCAGCCCCTTCATGGATTCTCAGCCCAGAGATGGTAAGGGGGTTTGGCAAGGGGATTGGACAACTGATCAGAAAGAGATACAAAAACCCTGACTTGGCAGTCTTTGGTGAAGATATGTGGCTCCAGAGTGGAGCTTTTGTGATGGGTCATAAAGGAGCAGAAACCCTGATTACAACTCCACTGTGGAGAAGAACACTAGCTCTGGTAGGTGCAGGGAAGCAAGGACCTTTCCTGGTAAAGACCAGAATGGAGGCTGGAAGAGCAAAGACCACATGTACATGGGAAAATGAGATTTATAACTCCTAAAAGCTTCCTCCTTATTGAGGCAGTTAGAAGGAGTGTACAGAGGTGTGAGTTGGATGTGATGGTATCATTATCTAATAAATGAAAATCAAGGGATGAGAAAGAAGAATTCACCAGGAGGAGGGAAAGGGAGAGGTAGATTGGGATAAATTAGCTGACATAAAACAGGCTCAAAAGAGATTTTACAGTGGAGGAGAGAATGGGGGGAGTATATGAATATTATTGTTATCATTGGGATTGGCTCAAAGACAGAATGATATACACACTTTGGGTGCAGAAATCTATCTTACCACACAGGAAAGTAGGAGGGGAAGAGAATAAGAGAAGGGGGGACTGACAGAGGGGAGGGCAATTTGGGGGGAGGTGGAAGTCAGAAACAAAACACTTTGGAGAATGTACAAGGTAAAAGCAGAGAGTAGGATAAATGGGAAAATAGGATGGAGGAAATATGTAATCATTACTGGGGACAAATTTTTATAATAAGTTTCTCAGATAAGGACTTCATTTCTCAAACATATAGTCAAATTTGTAGAAATAAGAAACATTTCTCAATTGATAAATGGTCAAAGAACATGAATAGGCAATTTTCAGATGAAGAACTCAGCAAAATAATGATCCAAGACAATTCTGCAGGACTTATGATGAAGTTGTACGTCTCCAGAGAAAGAACTGGTAGAGCATGAATGCACATTGAAGAGACTTTGTCTTCATTTTCTCTGTGTGTGTATGTGTTCTTTTATAGAATGACTTACATGGAAAGATGTTTTGCATGAATACACAAGTATAATCCATGGCAAATTGCTTGCCTTCTTAATGAGGGGGAGAGGGAAGGGAGATAAAGAATTCAGAACTCAAAATTTGTAAAAAAAAAAGAATGTTAAAATTGGTTTTACATGTAATTGGAAAAAATAAAATATTAAATAAGATTTACAAAAAGAAACAGAAAGGAACACACATAGAATTAAAATAAGGGGTTGAAGCAGAACCTATTCTGCTTCAGCTGAAGTATAAAAGTGTAGGGGTAATGTTCATGATCTCAAAGTAAAAATTAAAATTAATTTAACATTAATAATTAATAAAAACCACAATTAATCAATTAAATTAATTAAAAAGAGATCACTAAATTAATGTCAATTGAAACAGATTATCAGGGAAACCACAATTTGTCTATAGTTACTTTTAAGTAACTATAGACAATAAAGTAATATAAAATATTTTACATCAAGTTTTTCCAATAAAGGTCTCCTTTCTCAAATATATAGATAATTGATCCAAATGTATAAAAATAAAAGCAACTGCTCAATGGACATGTGGTCAACAACATGAAGAGACAGTTTTCAGAAGAAAAAACAAAAAGTATCAATAGTCTGATAAAAAATATTCTAAATGATGGTTGATTGGAGAAGAGCAAAGTGACTTCCCATTTCACACCTATCAGAAATGACCAATGCCCGAGTCAGTGTGGGAAAACTGGTACGGTGAAGCTGGGAACTGTTCCGATCTTTCTAGAGACAAATTGGGTTAAAAACTGAGCATATCCTTTGATCCAGCAATACCACTATTAAGTCTGTATCCCAAAGAAATCTAACAAAAAGGAAAAGAGCTGATGTGCACAAAAATATTTACACTAGCTCATTCTGTGGTGACAAAAGTTGGAAAAGATGCCCATCCATTGGGGAACGGCCGAACAAGTCCTAACATATGGCTGCGATGGAGTGTAGTTGGGTTTTTTTTGCCATTTTGCCAAACTGGGTGATTCAGATGTGACTCCTGGTTTCCCTGACTCCTCTACAACTCATCCTCACATATTTCTACTTCTCCATGAAAAGTCACAGAGATCAGTCTTTTTGCTTCTCTGTTCCTCAGAAATGTTTCCATGTGGAGGTGACTTCTCAGCCTTGGGTCTAGACTTTCCAGTCTGGAAGAGATGAAAGAAATGTGTAAGCTTCCCTGTGACCGATTCTAAGGGAATGGCAACTATTGTAATGGCAATGAAGTCAGGCACATAGCCATAGGGACAATAGACATAAAGGGAAATGTCTTGAGTTCTCTCAAACACAGCCTTGAACTCAGGAGGAAATTAGGGAAAGTCCACAGACCTGGGAGAGAAGGCTGACCACTACCCAAGGTGAACACACAGCTCAGAAGAAATTTTGTAGGGGGAGCTTAATGAGGAGTGATCAGAGAACAGGGTGGGACTCCACAATCTAATCCCTGAGAACTTACCCTAACAGTTCAAGAGGATGAAGGAGGATGAGGGGAACATCAGAGGAGGAGCTGGGCTGAATGAGGATCTCAAAACAGAAGCTGGGCCTGTCAATCCACCAATCTTCCTTTCTTAAGCACCTTCAGTGGTCCAGGTGCTGTGCTAGAGATTGGGAACAGGAAACCCCAAGGAAAGAGCCTGCCCTAAAGGACCTTACATCTCATAGGGAGAAACAGCATGAATGCATCTCAGCACAAAGAACCCTGTCCTAATAACGGGTCAGTGGTAGAGGGATGAGGAAAGACTTTCTGCAGAAGGTGCAGGTTGAGCAGAATTCTGAAGGAGGTTAGAGATGACCAGAGGCTGAGGCGAGCAGAGCCTGTGCAGAGCCCAGGAGACAGGGGATAGAATGCTGGGTGGGAGGAGCAGCAGGAAGGCCTGTTGGGCAGAACTGTGGGTCTCATGGAAGATTGTAATGAATAATAAGGCAGAAAAAGCAGATTGGAGCTAGGTAGAAAGGAGAGCAGTGAAGAGGGCATGAACTCTAGAGGCAGAAGGGAGTCCCTGGAGTTCGCTGAAGTGGAGAATGACATGGTCTGATTGGGGCTGGAGAGTCAAGGCTGTCTTTCATCAGTGACAGAAGGCAGCCTTGTGTCCCAGAGATCCCTGGTTTAAGGGTCACAAGGAGTGGCTTCTACTGTTGGAGGAGCTACATAATACTGGTTCAATTGGACACTGGGCCAAATCAGTTGGCCTATCTGGATTTATATTTCCTCATCTGCTATTTGAAGAAAATGTCCCACAAATCTAGAGCCATTGGAGAGCTGAAGGAGAAATATTAGTGGACCTAGACTCAGACCAAAGACTTGAGTTCTAATGCAGCCTCAGGGAATTCACAGTTGGGGGACCCTAAGTAAGTCACTTCATCTCTTTGTGACTCAGTTTCCTTGGTGGTAAAATGAGAACCTAACTCACAGGGTTGTTGTGAGGATGAAAACTCATAATTTTCTAAAGTGTTTAGCACAATGCCTGGTATATAATGAGCACTAAATAAATGCTTGATAGCCTTGTTTTATTTGTTTTTTTCCTTCATCTCTTTATCATTTTGTGCATTTGTTTATCATCTCTTTGTCTGATCCTCTGAAGCTTCCAGATGCTCCCAGTTGGGACTTGCCACATTTGATAAAACTCAAAGTCCTGCCTAAACCTGGTTAATCTATCAATGAACATCTATTAAGTGCTTACTGTGTACCATGCACTCTGCTAAGTGCCAGAGATACCAAAACAGGTAGAAAATACCCTCACTCCCCAGAAACTCAGAATGTAATGGGGAAACAACATGCAAACAGATATGTGCCACACAAACTTCAAACAGGATGAATTAGGAACCCCTGGGAGCAGGTCAGGGACTACCCCCTGTGGGCAGCCCCTCTGGTCCCCTCAGCTCTTGACAGGCTTGGGTCTGCCTCTCCTGCAATTCTCTCTTCCCTTATCCCTGAGCTTTGGGCTGAATGGGAAACTCCCAGAGGACAGGGACTGTGGGTCTGAGGCCTCTGACCTCACATCACCCACAGCTGGGACTGGTATCTAGCACAGCTTTAGCATGAGACTGATGTTGTGGAATCTTGTGGGGGAACTGAGGCCCCCAGAAGAAGCCAGGGCCTCCTTTCCTCTGAAGTCAGTGTTGACCCTGAGCTATGTCCTGCCAGGGCCCTCTCTAGAGCCCTTGGGCTCCAGGACATTGTTTGTCATCAGGACAGGTGAGGCAACTTGAGGGCTGGTGGGGGATGTGAAATGAGGAGGACCTAGGGGAGAGTAGAGAGTGGGGCAGGCTCAGCCACAGCAGGGAAAAACCCCACAGGGCCTGGGGCTCCATAGAGAAGTCCCAGGTTCAGACCAATGGGCCCAGAGCAGGAGATCCTACTGGGAAGGACTCACCAGGGCTGAGGGCAGCCTGAGGATTCTCCATCAAACATTTCAGGCCAGGGTTCTCCAGCCTCCTCACTTGGGCTCTTGCCTCTCTGGGCTGGAAAGTTCTGAGCCTCAGGCCCTAAAGATCCTGCCTTTATCCCAGTCCTCAGCTCTGCCCAGCCCACCCTGAGTCTGCTGGGCTCAGTTCCAGGTGCTGGGAGTTCCCCTGATTCAGGGCTGGTTTGCAGCCTTTGAGGAAGGAACATTGGGATGAAGGGCACACACCTTTAGAAGGGTTTCCTTTCTCTGTCTATGTGACACAGGGTTCTGGACCAGACTGGAGGAGGGTTGGGTTTTTGCTTTTTCTTTTTTGCATGTGACTGTGAATTGAGGGAGATAATTTGGATGTGTGCCTGCATTAGGGGCAGGATTGGTAGAAGAATCTTTGTAGATGGT
>CM052674.1:400541040-400556821 GCA_028533205.1 Lagorchestes hirsutus | reverse complement strand
AAGGGGAGGATGGGAAGGGAAAGGGATGGGGAGAAGCCACCCAAGGGGCAGAGGACAGGGGGCTCCCCTGGCTCTGGTGCCCTGACCCTCCCCTTCCTGCCCCCTGTCCCCAACTGAGGACCCCATGGTGTCATGAGCAGGGCTAGGCCTTGGTCTCACAGTCATGGAGCCTATGACCCCACTGGCTCTAAGCCTCAGTTTCCCCACCTGGAGAATAGCCACCTTATTGGTTTTCACAGTGTTACCCACTGGCTGTAGAAACAAGTCTTCAGCCTCCTGACCGTCCCTCCCTTCCCCCTCGTAGAACATCTCGTCCACCTCTGTCCCCCTCCCTGCCTCCTCCTCCTGAGGGGTGGGGCCAGGTAAGGTGGGGCTGCTCTTTCTCATGGCCCCTTTGTCCTCCCCCAGTTCTGCCCTCTGAGGGTGAAGCTTGCACTCATCCCCCAGGGGCTGAGGTGAATGAAGGCATGGCCCCCATTGGGCCACCAGCAGACATTTCCAAAGTGAATTGGTGTTCCCTCCTTCCAGAAATGTCTTCAGGGTGTCAGGTCCTCGTCTTTGTGTCTGCAGTGGTCCTTGCTGTTCCCTGGGGCTACTGGGAGAGTGATGGATACTTTGGGAGGATGGGCCCCATGGCTCCCTGCTGTGCCTTCTTTGTCTATCCCCTGCTTCCTGCATGGGGGCTGCTAGCATGGCTTGGGGGACACTGGAGGCTGCTTGTGCCCCATGGCTGCATCTGACTCATGACTGAGCATGCTGCTCATCCTGGATGGTTCATAGGACCCAGGGTCACTCCTTCCCCCCCTGCCCCTTACCAACAAGACACTGGTGGATCATGTTTTTTTCTTACCCTCAGGCCAGTCTTCTTCTTTGTATCCAGCCTGGTCTGACCTTTTCCATGGCTGAGTTGCCCTGTCTCCTACAAAACTATCAGCTTCTCAAGGCAGAGACTGTGGTGCATCCTATATCTGGACCCCACTCCCCTCCCCAGGAGACCCTTGGTAAAAACCCTGGGTCCCCAGCCCAGCCTGGTCCTGTCCAGGGCTCCCAGGGGTCTCTGTCCTGTTCCTGGGCTAGCAGGTGTGTACTTCATGTTTCAGGAGCCTGTGACCTTCAGGGATGTGACCGTGGACTTCACCCCCGAGGAGTGGGGGTGGCTGGGGCCCTCTCAGAGGCAGCTGTACCAGGATGTGATGCTGGAGACCTACAGGAACCTGGTCTCCCTGGGTAAGGAGGCTTCTCCCTGCATCCCCTCCCCCTTCACATAATTCAGTATCTGCTTTTCAGGGGAGGAAAGGGGGGAGACAAGGTTGGGGTCTCTGGAGGCTGAAAGGTCAAAGCCCTAGGGGAGGTCAGTCAAGCCCCTGTGGACTCCTGACAGCATTCATTGGATTTATTCCCTTCCCTCATCTTAATTTCTTTATCCATAGAAAGGGAGTTTGGGTGAGGCTCAGGACCTTTGACCTGTAAGATGAGTGTATCACATGGCTGTCCTGGACAGCTGTGCCATGGAGGGCTGGCTTGAACTCAGTATACATCAAGACTTCACTACTCTCTACATCACAGGGCTGCCTGTCTCCAAACTGGATGTGATCTCCTGCCTGGAACAAGGGGATGGCAGCTTTCTCCGAGCACTTCCCGACCATCCTTCAGGTCATTCCCTGTCCTTTATCCCTGAGCTCAGGCTCCTGTTCTCCACCCACTTACCTTCTTGGGAACCTCAGTGTCTTTCCTCATGTCCTGCAAGCATCCTGGCCTCAGGCCTTGCACTATCCCTCAGAGATGGTCACTAGTGAAGCTCTGCCCATGATCTCTGCAGTGTCCAGCTCTAGTGCCCAGGATTCTTCATTCTCTCCTATATCTCTGGGTCCATCTGTTGCTCTGCTGGCTCCTCCTAACCTTATGTTAGTCTTCAAGCCCTGCCCTGCCCAGACATGACCAGTGTCTGTGACCCTGTCCCTCCTGCTGGTGCCACCCGCGTCCACACACTGTCTATTCTCCCCTGTGCCATGCACTCCTCCTTTCCTGAGCTCTCCATCTAGTGAGGATGCCTCCTGGGTCTAGGCAGACCTCTCTCAGGTCTCCTCAAGCCCTGGGGCCATGGCATCCCTGACCCCTGAAGGGGACAGCTTTCCTGTTCAGGGTGTGTCTCTGCACATGAGTTTTAAGGGCCTTTGCCACTCCCCTCCCCCACCCAACTTACGGGTTCTGCTCTGAATGGAGCCAGAAGAGCAAGACTGGCCCTCCAGAGATGTCCCAATATATCATGCCCCCCCCATCTGAGGGTAGAGTTAAAAAGTCATCTTGTACAACCCTTCATTTGGGCATCTTCAGAAGGACTCCCAGAGGGGAGACACTGGGCACTCAGTGCACAATGGGCATGCAAAACCAGGCTCCTGACTCCAAATCTGAGGCCTTTTGTCTGCCCTACAGCACTTCAGCATCAGTCAGGCAGTCAGTATGAAGCACTGTGCCAAGTGCTAGGGATACAAAAAGAGACAAAAGACGGTCTCTGCACCCTCACGGAGCTCCCAGTCTAATGGAGGGGGGGCCACAGACAAGCTCTATCCAGGATGACTAGGCGCTAATTAACCAAGAGAAGGCACTAAAATAAAAGGGACTGGGGAAGGAGGTAGGATTTTAGTTGGGACTTGAAGGAAGCCAGGAGGAAGAGCATTCCAGGTATGGGGGCAACCAGAGAAAATGCCTGTAGCCAGATGAATTGAAGAGCTTGTGTTGAGGAGTCAATTGAGAAGGAGAGTGATGGCCTCGAGCTTTAGTAGTTGAACAGAAGATGGATTGCAGTGGGGGCGGGAATTGAGGCAAGAAGACTTCCCAGAAGCTGTTGCATCAGGCCAGGCATGAGGTGATGAGCATCTGTATCAGGGTGGGGGTAGTGTCAGAGGAGAGAAGGGGGTGTGTAGGTGTACCTGACCAGAGATGCAGTAGAGGTGACGTGGACCAGAGATGCAGGAGAGGTGAAATGGATGCAGGGGGTGAAATGGATCAGAGATGCAGCAGAGGTGACGTGGACCAGAGATGCAGGAGAGGTGAAATGGATGCAGGGGGTGAAATGGATCAGAGATGCAGCAGAGGTGACATTGACCAGGGATGCTGCAGAGGTGACATTGACCAGGAATGCTGCAGAGGTGAATTGGACCAGCAGTGCTGCAAAGGTGAAATCAACCAGAGATGGTGCAGAGGCGAAATTTACAAGAGATGCTTCAGAAGTGTAAGAGCCAGGCCATCCTGGTTGCCCTCCTTGAACTCCTTTTGTTTATCCACTTCCATGGTATGACTGAGGCAGGGGATAGACACTGTCTCCTCCTTTTTCCTTATTCTTAGTGCAGCCCAACTCAGTGTCCCACTATTCACTCATCCCAGTCTGGCTAGGTCTCCCTGTCTTGGACTGGTGATGGTGGTCTTTTAAACCCAAGTATAATAAGTGTTTTCATTTGCCCCTGTTCAAATTTATCTTACTCAATTCAGCCTAGTGCTGAAGCTCAGTGGTTCCTAAATTTTTTAGTCTCCATAGTTGTTGTCACCCCCAAAAGCTTTTGTTTGTAGGGCTGATATTTATTGACATTTACCCTAATAACAATTAACATGGATCAATTTAAACATATATACTAATCTATTAGAAATAAAATCAAACCCCCTCCGTGTTAGTATCAATAACATTTCATAAATATAAACTATATCTCCTCAAACAAAAGAGAAATGAGAAAAAACATATTTTTAAAACTTTTTAATAATAGAAGACAGCTGCATTCAGTCTGTTGCAGTAAATTGTTTTGGTTAATATATATGAATAAAACCCTCCCTCAGGCATGCAGTTGGATTAGGGAGGGAGGAGTATGTTAATAGGCGGCTGACATCTTAGAACTAGGATGAAGGTCTTTGACTCTGAGAATCTTCTGTTAGGGTTTGGGGGAGCATTCTTTGTGCACCAGGGTCTTCACCCATCATCATTCTTTTGAATTCTGATTCTACCATCCGGTAAGTTGGCTCTTCCTCCCATCCAACATCGTTTGTCAATATGATGAGCATGTCACTTATGTCTTCATTCAAATCATTGATTAAAAATGCTAAATAGCCAGGGCCCAGCACAGATCCCCAAGGTGCCCCCCTGGAGGCCTCCTGACATTGAATCAGTCATGTTGCTACTTCCAAGGGTGTCTGTCCCCTCACTTAGCCCACATCTCCTTATCTTTCCCACAGAAGCAGCGTGAGAGATTTTATCAAATGCTTGACTCTAATAGGAGTAAACCATAACTCCATCTTTCCCAGAATGAAGTGTGATGGGTTTGGCAGGATTTGTCCTTTCCCCCTTATAAAAATCCAGACATGTCCAGATTCAGGAGCATTGAGGAGGGTTGCATGAGATATCACGAGCTTGTGTGGCACAGTTATGTTCGGCTAATGAGGGAGTCACAGCCTCTGTGTCCTGCCCTTTTTTCTGTGCATTAAAAATGGTGTTATTGCTGCTCATGTCTCATAAGCAGGATAATTGCTGCCCACCAACTTCTCCCCTCAGGCCTGCTTGCCAAGGGAAGCCTTTGCTCGGGACAAAAGATCAGTTAAGCGTAACAAACTAACCCTTGGGTGATCCTTGAGGATGTGCCTGCTATCTGTCCTCTGTCTTTGAAGGGCTGGGAAGTGTGGGGAACTATAAGGGGCCATGTTTTGGTCCCAGTTCTCCTGTCTTCAGATTGCATGGCTGCTGTGGTCACTGCCTCAGTTGACCCCCTGGTTCTTCTCATAACACTACCCTAATTCATGCAAGTGTTTCCCTATTTCTTCGAGTCTGTTGTGTGACTCATTTCTTATGGTGCAATAATACTCCCATTTATCCATATCCCATTCTCTGTCTGGCTGTCTCATTCATGACTACTTGCTTGGTTTCCAGTGGTTTGCTTCAACAAAAACAAGCCGTATGAATCTTTCCCTGTGCAGCCTTGCCCATTTAAGGGACTTGAGGACCTTAAGGTTCCAGATCGGTTTTCAGAACTGGACCAGTTCATACCTTCACCCACTGTGTCCCTGTCCTACCATATCCCTTCCATTAATGGCTGATTGCCTTGTTAACGTCTTTGCCAATCTGAAGGATGTGAGGAGGAGCCTTAGAGTTCATTGTTTTCATTGGCATTTCTCCAGGCTTCCATGTAGTTGGTGGAGAGCTGCCTGTTCACATCCAGCTGCGTTACCCCATTCAGCAGTTTCCATTCTCTTACTATAGGAACCTTCTGAAATGCTTCTATTTTATTTTAATCCCTTTCAGACTCGGAGCCTCAGCCTAAAACCAAGGAGACCCCTTCAGAGCAGGGCACTCCTGGAGAAACATCCCAGAGGGTGACAGTAGAAAGACCCCAAAGGTGCAGACACTGGAATTCCATTTTGAAGGAAACAGGGGAATGTGAAAATCCAATAAAGAAGCAGCTGGGGAACCAGGAAAGACAAATGAGGCCAATCTGCAAACATCAACAGATTCATACAGGAGAGAAAACTCATATGTGTAATGAGTGCTGGAAAATGTACAAGAAGCATGCAAACCTTATTATTCATCATAGGATGCGCAAATATGAATGTAAAGTATGGGGCAATGCCTTTAGTGATCGTTCAAATCTTATTAAACATCAGAGAACTCTTGCTAGAGAGAAGCCTTATCAATGTAATGAATGTGGGAAAGCCTTCCATCACCACTCACACTTGGTGAAGCATCAGAGGATTCATACTGGAGAGAAACCTTATCAGTGTAATGAATGTGGGAAAGCCTTCAGTCAATGCTCCAGCCTTATTCAACATCAAAGAATTCACACTGGAGAGAAGCCTTATAAATGTTATGAATGTGGGAAAGAATTCAGCCGCCGTTCACACCTTATTAATCACCAGAGAATTCACACTGGAGAGAAACCTTATAAGTGCAGTGAATGTGGGAAAGGGTTCAGTCAGTGCTCCAGTTTTATTAAACATCAGAGGATTCATACTGGAGAAAAGCCTTATAAATGTAACATATGTGAGAAAGACTTCAGTCACCACTCACACCTTACTAATCACCAAAGGATTCATACTGGAGAGAAGCCCTATAAATGTAAGGTATGTGGGAAAGTCTTCAGTCATAGTTCACACCTCATTGTACACCAGAGGATTCACACTGGAGAGAAACCTTACAAATGTAATGAATGTTGGAAAGCCTTCAGTCATAGTTCAAACCTTATTGCACACCAGAGGATTCACACTGGAGATAAGCCTTATAAATGTAATGAATGTGGAAATGCCTTCAGTCATGGCTCAAACCTTATTAAACATCAAAGGATTCATACTGGAGAGAAATCTTATCAATGGTAATGTGTGGGAAAGCCTGCAGTAACCATTGAAATCTTATTGCACATCAAAATACTTGTGAGAAACCATGAAAATGGAAAAAGCTTTCATCATTGTTCACCCCTCATTACAGAGGCATCATGGAGAGAATGACCTGGGGTTGAATCTCTACAACCTTAAGTTCCTCAAATCCCTGAAATGGGCAAGGCTGCACGGGGAAGGACCCACATGGCCTTTTTTTATTGAAGCAAACACATTTATGAGCGGTGTGACCTTGGCCATGTCACTGAGCTTCAGTTTTTTCATCTATAAAATAAGTCTAATTATACCACCTCTCAAGGGTTGCTTTGAGAGCCAAGAGAGGCCATATGTTTAAAGTGAAAAACTTAAAGCATTATATGACAATAGTAAACACCAGAGAATTCACACTAGGGATAACATAATATACGTGAGAAAACCTTTACTTAGGCAGAATTTTCCAAAGTCTGGGGCAGAAGACCCTTTCTGAGAAAGAACAAATCAGTGGCCAAAATGTTTGACAATTTAAGTCCCACGTGAATAACCCGCTTGTTTCCATGAAGACAGCATGGCATACATGCTAGACATGGCTTGAAGCCACACCTCTGATGCAGGCTGGCCACAGAACCCTGACTGACTATAGTACCCTGGAATAGTCACTTCCCCAAGATGATAAGTTACAGAGGAGATGCTGTCAGGCCTTAGTACAGGGTATTCCTCCTTGGGAACTCCCTATGCCAGTGACATCACAGTTCCTGTTTCTACCCCTTCTTCCATGAAAACAAAGTTTGAACAGTCAGGAAAGGTAAAATCCAGGGGAATGCAATCATTCAAGGGCCCACATGAGGGCTTTGTATGGGATCTGGAGGCATCTTTGCCAACCATCAGTCAAGGTGTGTGACAGGTGAGGTATATTTTTGGGTTACTATGCATCTGCTGCTTGCATTCAAAATGAACCATGTACACTTGAAATGATACAGTCTTTGTGTGAAGGTCAAGGCAGCATAGTACAGCTCTATTTCTCCACATGATTTACTTGGGCAGGTATAGTGCATTGTTTTAAAAAAAAAATCCTGCAACTTAAAAAAAGAGAAATAACTAAAACGTGGTTATAGGCTCTTATTTGAAATTTTCAGCAGTTCAAATTGGATTCTCTTATATTTTGTCTCAAATTTTTTTTAATTTTATTTTTCATTTTTAACACACTTTATAACAGATAAAACAATTCAAATTTTCGGTCAGGTGACACTTCTTTTTAAAGTATTTACAATATGGACCGCAAAAGAATTTTTTTTAAACATTAACTGAGACACAAATTATATTTATGTTGCTAACTTCACAAGCTCTTGACCTAATTGTCTCCACAGTATTACTAAGAATTAAAGGACCCTAACTTATTGTTGTTGGTCTAAAGTCCTATGCCTAATAGCTTAATTTTAGACTTAACTTTGGATGTTCCCCTACCAATAATCTATAATTTAATAGACCTGGTATTAAGCTTATAAACCTTTTGACTATAGGAAATTGCCACCAAGAGTAGGGACATTGCAGGGGTACAATATCTCCCCAACTCATGTCACTTCCAGGCAGGATTAGATTGTCCACTTGCATTCAGTCAGTCTTAAAGTCTGCCAGGTGTCAATGGGGAAAATGAGTCAGGAGAATCCTACCTCAGCCCAGGCTGAACAGCCACTCTCCCACCCTTCCCATGAGATCTCCTTTCACAGTTCATACCAGCATCCTGGATTGGAGGCTCAGACCACCTTTCTTGCTATCCATATCTGGAGTTAGACTCAGAAGAACAGTCCCTTAATAGTCCCATAGCTTCAAAAAATGGCAAGATCCAATAACCAGATTTCAAATATGATTGTAATTTCACTTTGGCTAAGGAACATCTTTTGAGGCAAGTCTTAAGTGGCTTACATGCCTTTCTATACATGTTCTAGTTCCTGATTAAATAGCAATCATAAAAATCAAATTTACCATTAAAACCTTAACTTTTCCATCAATGCCAAATTTTACCTGAGGCTACCTTCCTCTGGGAAATTTAAACTAAAGTTCTTTTCCCCAAACTAAAGATGTCATTGATTTATTCTCAGTAATTAATTCAGTCTATTGTTTTAATACTAATTGCTTTTACCTCACTTTGTAACATGTCCAGTTTTTCTCCCCATCACTCCCCTTCCCCTGCTTTCTAATACCTTGCATTCTGATTACTCCTTCCCTCAATGTACCCTTCCTTCTATCACACCCCACCCTTCCCTTATCCCCATCTTCTCTCCTTTCTTGTTGGGCAAGATAAATTTCTGTACCCCATTCCCTGTATTTCTTATTTTCCGATTATATGCAATAAAAATTCTCAACATTCGTTGCTAATACTTTGAGTTCCAACTTCTCTCCCTCCCCCCCTCCTTCCCCAGCCCCACTGAGGAGGCAAGCAATTCAATGCAGACTAAATATGTGTTGTTTTGCAAAAGACTTCCATAATAATCATGTTGTGTAATACTAATTATATTGCCCTCTGTCCTACTCTACCCCCCCTTATCTTTACCCCCCACAATTGACTTTGTCCCTTCTTGAAAGTATTTATTTCTAGTGACTCCTTTCTCCCATTTGCCCTCCCTTCTAACATTCCCCTTACCCCACTTGTTGCCTTCTTTCCTACTTTCCTGTGGTGTGATATAAATTTTCATATCAAATTTAGTGAGCATGTTATTCCCTCCTTTAGCTACATGTGGAGAGAGTAGCTTCATTTTTCCACTCTCCCCTTCTCCTTTTTCTCCTCCATTGAACAAGATTTTTCTTATTGCCTGCCCCATTCCATTTCTTCCTTTCTCTTCCTGGTATTTTCCTCCTTCACCCCTTAATTTTTTTATTTAATTTTATTTTTTGTGTGTGGATATCATCTCTTCTGATTCAGCACACCCTGTGCTCCCTATCTATATGTGTGTATGTGTGTGTGTATGTACAATCTTTCCATATACCCAAATGCTGAGAAAAGATTCAAGAGTTATAAATATTTTCTTTTCCATGTAGTAATGTAAACAGTTCAGCTTTAGAGAGTCTTTTATGATTTTTCTTTCCTGTTTACCTTTTCATGCTTCTCTTGATTCTTGTCTTGGGAAGTCAAATTTTCTATACAGATCTGGTCTTTTCCTCAGTATGAATGATTGAAAGTCCTCTATATCATTGAATGACCATTTATTCCCTTGAAGTATTATACTCAGATTTGCTGGGTAGGTGATTCTTGATTTCAATCCCAGTTCCTTTGAACTCTGAAATATCCCATTCCAAACCCTTCGATCCCTGAATGTTGAAGCTGCCAGATCCTATGTTATCCTGATTGTATTTCCACAATACTCAAATTGTTTCTTTCTAGCTGCTTGCAGTATTTTCTCCTTGATCTGGGAACTTTGAAATTTGACCACAATATTCCTAGGAGTTTCTCTGTTCGGGGCTCTTTCAGGAGGTGATCAGTGGATTTTTTTAATATTTATTTTGCCCTCTGGTTCTAGAATATCAGGGCAGTTTTCCTTGATAATTTCATGGAAGATAATGTCTAGGCTTTTTTTTTTTATCATGACTTTCAGGTAGTCCCATAATTTTTATATTGTTTCTCCTGGATCTATTTTCCAGGTCAGTAGTTTTTCCAGTGAGATGTTTCACATTATCTTCTATTTTTTCAAATTTTTGGTTTTGTTTACTAACTTCTTGGTTTAACTCATAGTCATTCATTTCCCTGAATTCAATTCTCTCTTTCAACGAATTATTTTGTTCAGTGAGCTTTTGAACCTTCTCCTCCATTTGTCTGATTCTGCTTTTGAAAGCCTCCTTCTCCTCATTGGCTTTTTGGACCTCTTTTTCCAATTGAGTTAGCCTCTTTTTAAAGCTGTTATTTTCCTCAGCATTTTTTTAGTTCTCCTTTAGTAAGCTGCTAACTTGTTTTTTAAGGTCTTCCATTGCCTGAGCCCAATTTAAGTTTGGAGGCCCTGGAGGCAGAGGCCTTGTCAAATTTTTAAAAGTGAAATAATCTCCCTCCATGAGAGAGAAATGCTTAACCAGTTTTAAGGGAAAATCCACTGGAGAAATTAAAGTAGTTCAGATGAAGGCTGCAGAGCCTTTTTAAGTAACATAAATGGGGAAACACAAAGGGAACATCCTAAATGTGAAGATCATATTTGTCACTGGAATTTATTAGTGTGAATACTCTTGAGTATATAGTCAGTATACTCTGAGAGAAATCTATGGCCCACTATCCCAAGCCTGCTTCCTGTTACTCAACTCTGAGACATTTAAGGCTTTACTGCACCCAGTTCCAGTTAGAAAAAGCTCCTGAAACTCTTCTAAAATCTTTCTCATGCAGTCTACTTTTAATTCCACCTGTCCTGTCATTAGTAGGTCTTCCTGGGTAATCTTTAGAAAACCTTTTGTTACTAGTCTGTTCCCTGACCACATTATGCTACTGGTGACCTGAGCTAGCAAGGCAGGCCCTTTGTGTGAAAATCCTCCATAGACATGGACCTCTAATAATAGTTCTGTGCCTCGGATCAGAGGATGTGTCCCACTGCTCATCTGGGCCAGCACCTTGCATGCTGTTTCACGAGGCAGTTGATAAGGGAAGCCTCAGGTATCTTTCTCCAGTCCACTTTGCCGTTCATCTGGCTGTATCAACAAGCCATTCTGACCCATTCTAGCATTGCTGTGTGCCATCCACCTGAACTCCACTCAATATTTACATGACCTACTGTTGATGGAGAGCTTACTGTGTTCATAAAAGTGATTTAGCTGCAGATGGTATGAAACCTCAAACAGACTTTATGAGAGTTAACACACAGAATTTGTTGGTAAAGTAAGATATTGTTTCCCCAGTGAGATCCCATGCTTTTAATAAACAAAACCAGACTTTTTCAGAATCTATCTGTGGCACCAAGGTAGTGCTTGAATCCTTAGGTTCCTTAAGGAATTGCCAAGTGTCACAAGCTTCATTCAATGGGAGAGGAATTAGGTGCTGCCTGTACTGATTGAGAAGGTCTAAGTGGTGTTGGTGAATCATGCACAAGAATCCCCAGGGCTCCCACTTGGAGATAGTTCTGTGGGAAGGGGAATTGCCCTTATGTCTGAAGATCCTTGTGATCTATTAATTCAGAAATCTTCTCTTTCTACCTGACAAGTGACCAAAGAAGCAGATATAAAGGTTCTCATTTGACTGTAATGATATAATATATTGCTGATGGATCAAGGCCAGTCAGTGAGTCAACTTGCACTTGTTATGTGTAAGGTGCTTGCCTAAACACTGGGAACCCAGATTCAGAAGACAGATCCTGTCCTCAAGAAATTTACATTTGAATGAAGGAAGCAAACACATAACAAGGAGCTGAATAGGAAGGGTGGTGGTGAAAATACCAGGCAAGGGGGCTTAGGAGAAGGGTCCTGTGCAGATAAGTCTGGAGTACATTCTGGAGAGGAATGAAGACATGGCAGGTCTGGGCCTCTTCCTTGACACAGAGGTACTGGGAAGAGCCAGCTGATCTGAGGAAGAGGCCACCGGACAGAGGATACTTCCAGTATGAAAAACAGTCCGGGGGTGGAGGGACCTTCCAGCATGAAGACATTTTATGACGTAGTAGAGGAAGTCCTGAGAAGATAAGTCAGGCCTGTGCTTTGGAAAGAAATGGAGTTAGAGAAGGCTTGTTACTTTTCAGACTTATTGGTGGCAATATCAGAACAATGGGAAATGTCAATATAACATTATTTTGAAGAAAACTATTTAACATGGGAGTGTTCTATCAGGCTCTGCATCAGTGAGGCTTACTCAGTGTAAAAGCAGACACCCTGACATACACAGGAGGGCCTGCTATCAGAGGTTCTTTGATCTGATTTTCTAAAAGGAAAGCAACTTTTGAGTGTGTAGCACCAATCCAATATTCACAGTATCTATCGGGACCATGCATATCCCTGCGCAATTCTGAATCACAAAGTACCACAGACTTTCCATATGGAAGGCACAACCAAAACATTCAGACATCAGAAAGCCAAATCCATTGTAGAAACAAAAATCTATACACAATAACAATACAGAGAACAACACCATCCCCAAGCCTTCCCCCTGCTAGGCTTCCCACAAACCAACTCCATGAAACAAATTACAATCACACACACACTAGCCAACAGACTGCATTCTTCCTAGCTCTGACTGCTCTCAAGACTAACTTCCTCTCAGCTCTGCTCTACCTCTGCCTTTTCCTGTTCCATCCATTCAGCAAACTCCTCCCACCACAGGCTCCATGTGACTTAATGGGCCTATTAATGAATGAGAAAGATCTTCCCATTTTACATTACCATCACACAAGGGTCAACAATCACTTTAATCAAGCACATATATCATTCACTTAGTTCACAGGGAAAAATCAGCACCCTGAACTTCAGAAAAAATACAGAGAAATCAAAATCAATGGACGGGGTTTCCAACTGTCTGACCATAAGTAACACATACATAGTGACCAGAGAGGGAAGCACCAACATCTGTGTTTTCAAAGCCAAGGGGCTTCTTAGAGGCTCTCCAAAGTCTCATCTGGTCAAACAAATACTTCCAATGAGTAATCCCCAAAGTAAAACCTCAACTCAGAGTATTTATAAACTTTTCAGAACCAGAGGGCATCACAACCCTTGAGAAATTAACAGACGGTGTGGGCCTCCTCTAGTCAAGCTTCCCTTAATGGGCAGACTCATCAATGGGTGGGGAAGATCTTTAACTCTCTAATTACCATTACAATCAGTGAAACAGAGCCTAGGAGCTGCGTGTTCATCCTTCCTTGCCCAAAGAAGACCATGCCATCAGAGAAATAATGACATGACTTGCACTTGACTTTGTTTTTGAATGAGGGAGAACTGTGCAGGTCACCAGCCTCACTTCTCCTCCAGAGCCATCTGAATCCAGTGACCAGATATTCATCAGAATGACTGGAGATGACCCAGGCAATTGGGGTTAAGTGATTTGCCCAAGGTCACACAGCTAGTGAGTGTCAAGTGTCTGAGGTTTGATTTGAATTCAGTCCTCCTGACTGCTGCACTGGTGCTCTATCCACTGCACCACCTAGCTGCCCCAAAGAGCAGTAGCTATTTGCACTAAATGCATGCATCAGAGTTACTCCAAAGAATATGAGTGAATCACTATCCACAGCTTTTCTAGTTATATAAGGGCAATCCTCTTTGCTTAAAAATCAGTGTGACTTTTTCCCAAAAAAGTCATGAGAAAGAAGTCTCTTTGCAAAATCTTGGAATGCTTTTGGGCAGGGTGCCTTACTGACACCAAAACACTTCTAAGTATGTTTTAGCTAAAATAAGAAATTTCCATTTTTATTTGTGGTAGTAATGATATAAATCTGTCTTATAAAGCAAATTTACTCCTGAGATTTGCAGATGTGGTGGATATTTGTAAAAAAAAAAAAAAACAAAAAAACATGTTTTTAAAAAAAATTCCAGGACCTCAAATTTGTGCTCTGAATAAGAAAAATTAACAAAATTTATGAAAAAGTTAAAAATTATAGGTAATAAATATACAAATAATATCCTTATTGTTTCCCAATTAAAAAAAAAACAGCCCTGAAAATGAAATAGAAGGCCAACTTTCAGAAACAAGGAAGTTTTGTTTCTACTGTTTTGAATGACTAGGGTTGTGACCTACCACAGTCAGATTAAAGATCAGAAATTTGTGTGCAGGCTTGATGAACTGTTTGAAGGAAAGCCTATCACAGAGGAGAACATGAAGTCACATGGCCAAGGGATGGTAGCAAGCTGAGTCCAAAATTCAGAACACTATCAGAAGCTTCCATTATGATACACATGTTATAGTCTTCCTATGTAGCCTTACTAGAAACTACTGTTCATTTAAGGGAATGAACGTAGACGTCCCTTCTTCCTTGGAACTCTGTTTTAATAAATTTTCCTTGATACCCTTTTGTGTGTCAAGTTCGCCTCTAACATCAACTGATTAGGCACTGGTGAATCTACAGAAGCAATTCACATTTTATTTTAAAGGCTTAGATTTTTTAAATGTGGATAAATAAAGAACCCATTTTCCCAGAACAAATATGGTACATGTAGCCCTACTCCTAAATTAGAATAGTTAATAGATTTCTCTCATGATAATTGAGTTCTTTACATGTTTTCTAATCAGCTAGGTGGTGCAGCAGATAGAGTACACAGCCCGAAGGCAGGAGGACTCCTCTTCCTGAGTTCAGATGTGACTTGAGACACTTACTAGCTGTGTGAGCCTGGGCCAATCACTTCTCCCTGTTTGCCTCAACTTCCTCATCTCTAAAATTAGCTGGAGAAAGAAATGGCAAACCACTCCAGTATCTTGGCATCACGGAGAGTCAGATGTGACTGAAAAACAACGAAACAAAAGGACCTTCCACGTGCCAGGTGCTGTGCCACGCACTGGGGATACAAATAAGACAAAAAAGCGCATTTAGGGTTGAATGTGGGAAGAGAATGTGAAAGGTAGCTGGAAAGGGGAGATGGAGAAGGTGGATGCAGGGTGGGGGGAGGAGTGAGAACCTGGTGTGGGGCTATCCCTGCTCAGTGGAGTCCAAAACAAGGAGACAGCTGGAAAGTCCAGATCCCTGCCCCTCTACAAGAAAGCACTGGAAAGTGGTCAGAACCTGAAAATCGTACTCTGCTTCGGCTCTAGGTGAATAAAGTGTTCTTAGGTTTATCAAACAAAAAAACACATTTTAATAACGTAGCACCTTATTTGTGGGAAATAGGATTTTCTGCTATGGCCTTTATAAAAATAAATGGTGATTTTGATTATCAGTTGAAAATAAGAGAAGCTTTGTACAACCCACCCTCATAATATTATTATGGCTGTTTTATGTTAGACATATGAAAATGATAAAGGATTAAATCAATATCTGCTTTTACTTTAAGATGAATCTGTTATAAAAATTTTTAAGAACATAATTAAATAAAACCTGAGTTAGCAAATTTGAGTTTGTTTTATTAAAAAATCAGGTGGGAGCATGTCAGTTTTAAACAGAGGAAAAAGAGGACTGGAGACCTGACCACCAACATGAAGGAGGGGACAATTTCTAATGGGAATTATGTGCAGGAGTTAAAGCAATTTCAGGTGTCTCCACCTTCCAGGACATCAAGAACTCAAATGAGGTTAACACTTCAGTGAATGAAAAGGGGTTCGACCACAGTGTTGAGGAATAGAGGGAAGTGGGCAGGACTTATGTGTGAGTGTGTGTGTGTGTGTGTCACTGGGGCCAGACCTGCCCCCCGAACCCCAGAAGTCATTGAAGGTAGAAACCAAGGCTGACCAACAGTGAAGGACACCACTGATATTAAGGCTCCCACAAACACCAAGACATTTATAGCCACACTTTTTGTTATAGGAAACAACACAAAACAAAAACCCCCAAACCTGGATACA
>CM052674.1:400496705-400540540 GCA_028533205.1 Lagorchestes hirsutus | reverse complement strand
AGAGCAGATTGGTCACAGGGGCAATTAGAATGCTTGGGTTTGGGGGGGGAGGGGATAAAAGGGGAGAAAATTTGTAACCCAAAATTTTGTGAAAATAAATGTTAAAAGTTAAAAAAAATAAAAATAAAAAAAATAAAAGTCTCCTCCAGCAAGATGCCTCCACTCATATGTCAACATAGGACCAGACTCCTTGAAAGCGTTCATACTTAGAATATCTGTAGAGGAAGCCAAAGTCCCCAGAAGTTGTGATTTCATGCAGCTAGTGCATGGCAGCAGTGTCCATTTTCTTAGACCACATTGCATCTCAGGGAGGAGGAGGCTGAGAACACTCCATCTCCATTTTCCCCTATATTCTTTAAACTCTAGGAGATTGCAGGCACCTATTTTCAGGGCAAATTAGGCAAAGGAAGAGTGCAAAGTAATGAAATAAGAACTGGCTTTCATTGACATCTTCACAAGGACAGGTCAGCTGCTGTCAGATGTACCCATGGAGCTTTAACATATGCTGCTATGGCTACTGGAGAGTTCCTAGTTGGGTTTTTGGTCAATGGCTTCACGGGACTGGTGAACTAAATTGAATGGGTCGAGACTAAGGGAGTATCCACACTGGACTTCATCCTCACTGTCTCCAGGATTGTCCTATTGTGGTCTAGAGAAGGAAATGGTAAACCTCCAATGTCTTTACCAAGAAAACTCCAAATGGGGTCACAAAAAGTCAGACATGACTGAAAAGAACTTAACAGCAACAATGGATATAAAACATATATGAGAAAGGGAAGTTTCTTATTTGAATAAACCATAAATAAGTCATAAATAAGACAAAGCAATTAATGAAGCAGTGTCAGTTAGAAACTAGAATCCCAAGATGTCTAGGTTTCCCCATGTAGCATATGTCTCTGTGATACAAAGATAAGACAAGTCTCATGCTCTGTTTGCAGGACTCCTGTTATAAACAGAAAGAAAACTCCTTGTCCACCTTATCTGGTCTTCGAAGATGCTGACACAGGAAAGGGTATTTTTACAGCAAAGCAACGTGTGTTTGGTTGATTAGTTCAGGCTTTGGCTCTTATTGGGGTGCAAAAAATGATATTAAATGATTATCATTTGCTCATTGTTACAAACTTACTTCTCTCCTCACCAAATACTGATTACACAAAAGACTATTACAAGTATCAAATAGCAAGGAACTTCATTTATCCGAGCAGAATACCAAGAAGAAATCAGAAAAATTATAGATATTAGAATCTACTAAAGAATACACAAGATTGTGAGCTCTTCCTCTGGGAATAAAGCTATCACCTGAGAGAGAGAGAGAGAGAGAGAGAGAGAGAGAGAGAGAGAGAGAGAGAGAGAGAGAGAGAGGACAAGGAGGAGGAGAGAGATAGACCTTGAACTATTCACATTCGTGCAAAGTTGCTGGACAAATTATACTGTTGGGATTTTTGTTACTGAGTGTATTTCCTTTGGGGATCCACTAGAGAAAATGGCATTTTTTTCTCTTTGTTTTAGACTATAATTCACAAGTATTTTTTCTGTTTGTTTTCCTTTATAAATCAAACAACTTATGTGAGACAACTTTTGCGTAGCTGAATGTGTAAACACTGATGCCTACTGTAGGATTCAGTCTTTCAGAAGTCCGGATTTTGTGGTCAGGACACGTTGGTGCCCAACTGATACATGTTCCTATTTTTCTTCTGCGTCTAAGCAGACTTGTGCTTTTTGCTTCATTGGGAGATCCTTAAGTACTGGGGGCCCATCGTATAAAGTGTGCCTGTTGGCCTGGACACCCTGAATAGCCGCCCTTCAGCGCTTCATCTTCGGGAGGATGTGCCCTGGCAGGAAGTTCTGTCCAGACCCAGTTCGGACAGCCTGACGCACTGAGGGAGTTGTGAGAGTTTGACCTCGATGATTTTGGTTCCTCACCAGAAGGTGAGGGGGTGACTGCTACTTAACCCAAGGTCTCAGCTCCCTTCAGGCAGTGCTCCCCAGGGGATGGGCAGCCTTGCAGGTCCAAGTTTCTTTCTGAGACAGAAAGCTGGATTTTCCTTGTCTTTGTATTTCCTGAATTCCAATCCACTTAACAAACTTCTGTTCATTGCTTAACATGTGCCAGGCATCAGCTTAAGCCATAGGTATACAAGGAGGAGCCAAACCAGCCTCTGCCCTCAGGAATCTCAGAGAGCAGTGGAGGAGACCTTGTGAAAAGGATTATGTATAAAGAAGATAAACCAGAGTAAATTGGAGATGATCAGCAGAGGGAAGACGTTACCACTAAGGGGGGTTGGGAGATGCTTATTTTCAAAGGTCTGCATCATGCTATTGGGGGCCAATTGTGTTTTTCATGTGTACATGTGGGGTGGCCAAATCTCTTCCCATGCCAACTGCTGTGAGACTCTTTCCTGTCAGGCATTCAACACAAGAGCAGGGTGCTTATGCCTCCCAGGTACTCCCAAGGACCATCATGGATCGACACCTGAACAACATGTTCAGAAACAGTTGTCAAAAGATGAAAACCATTTAAACAAGGAAGAGTAGAGCAGAGGCCCACCCAGTAAAAGCTCACTGAGCACCCACAGTGTATTAAAAGAGATAGAATCCCAGTTAGATTGACTGCTTCCTGTCTGCTTAAGAGGTGATGAAGATAGGGATTTTTGAAGGGTTGCCCAACCAGAACTGGATACACATCCAAAGGAACCAGGTGGCCAGAGATTACACCCCCCCCTGCCCCCCATCTCTTTCCTGACTTTCTTTGGTTGAACAAGACAAAGGATGCTCTGATGTTCCAGGTGGAAAGAGATTTGAGAGCTTAGCCTATGCCACCCCCTCTGCTGCCAGTGACCCAGCTCCCCATCTCAGCTTCTTTGTCTGTTCTCATGACAACTTTTCAATAAATATCCTTTCAAAAAGTCTAATTGATATTAACTGGTTGAATGATACTGGGGCACTATGAAATGGTATTGAGGAGATATTATTAACGTTGGGTAGTAGAAAATATGCCAGAATGGGGTCTCACACAGAGAACATTAGAAAAGGCCCCACAATCCATCAAGGATATCTCTGGAAACCTGATCGGGAAAATGTAGCAAGCATGGACTCTCCTGTCACTAGTATAAGAGGGAGTCATCACAAGACTACAGGGGCTACCTGGACAAAGTCACAATTTCCCCATGCAAGTTAATTCAATTGTTTTAATCCCTGACCATGCAACTGATTCAGAGAGCAAGAGGGGTTAAGCCTAGAAAATGCAAAGTTGACCTTTTTTTATGTGGATGTTATGTAATTCCATGCTGAAGGGTTGTGGCACCTTGGGAATTTCAAGGCCCTGGATGCTTCTGACCACGGGAGACATAGGGGTGGCAGGATCTGGTTCTTTCATATGGCCCTCTGAAGCCCGAGCCATCTTCACGCCCCTGCCAGCTCTCCCACCCTCCAACAGTGCAGGGGGACAAGGTGCTGCATCATTTGAAAAGGAGACATGGCTTTTGGCTCATTCTTCTTTTGATTGCCTAATGTGGTAAATGCTCCTGTTCTGGAATTACCCTGATGGGATGGAGGGATAGACAGTGTTGACCTAAAAGTTTGGTTAAAAGAGGCAAACAGGCTAGGTGGCATATAATTTGATGTTGCTTATTCCCTTAAAGCTACCAGAATCCTTAGAGGAGCTGAGCCCGATAAAATCTTACTGAATGATAAAAGAATGGTCAGCCTTAAATACATTTTAGAACAATCCCAACTCAGGGTGTCTGTGTCCCTCAGATTTATGGTCTCCACATGTGTTTAAGCATAGCATGGGAAAAGAAATTTCTTAGTTGAATAAGTTGTAAATACGGTAAAACAAGTCAATGGGAAATTATGATCCGAGAATATCTGATTCCCCTGTATCGCATATGTCCCTAGGATGCCAAGATAAGACAAGTCCCACTATTCAAGATAATGTCTGGTCCCAGACGTCTTGTCCTTTAGTGGTTACAGAAAGAATGCTTCTAGTTAGCCTCATCTAGTGTTAAATTTGCTGACAGAGGAAAGGGCAATTTTAGAGCAAAGCAAAGTATGTCTGGTTGATTAGTTCAAGCTTTGGCCCTTATTGGGGCTCAAATGATCTTAAATGATTATCAATAGCAATCTTCGACCAGACCAGACTGGGTCTCAGTAAAGAAGATGGTCAAGAAGGTGTTAGGCTTCTATCACCTTTTTTTTTTTTGACATTTATTTACTTATTTTCTATATTCCCAGATTCTAGGCTATTACTGACAACTCTTGAAGGCAAATTAGGCTGAGGGAGAATGGTCAAAACAATGAAATAGAAACTGCCTTTCATTTGCATCCAAACAAACAGGAACTTGCCTCTTCATCAGGAATAACATGGAAATTTCCCATCTGGCCATATTCAAAGGACACTTTCAGGATCTGGGCCAAAATCACTCCCTGGCCTATTGTCAGCGGGAGAGGAGCAGGTCTCCTGAAGGTGGCCAAAGTTCCATTTCATGAGAAAGTTGGGTATTTTGTAGGCAAAGAGGGAAACCGTGGTTACAAAGGCAAAGAAAATTATCATTTCAGAGATAGACATATCACATTGGCTGGGAAAACATTTCACTTACAGTGCTTTGAAAGAGATTTTCTTTGCTGCAGACATGCCAGGTGCCATTGGGATCATTTTTGTGATGTTGGCAGCTGGAGAGTTTCTAGTGGGTGGGTTGGCCAATGGCTTCATTGGACTGGTCAATTTCATGGACTGGATCAAGAATGGAAGACTGTCTTTAATGGACTTAATCCTCACTGCCTTGGCCATCTCCAGGATTATTTTATTGGTGTCATTCATATCTGTGATCATTGTCTTGAATTTCTTTTTTGATCTTTTTGCCTCTGGTAAGATGAGATATTTAGAGTCTCTCTGGAATTTGAGCAACCACTTAAGTGCCTTGTTTGGCACCTGCCTCAGCATCTTCTACTTCCTCAAGATCTCCAACTTTTCTCACCCTGTCTTCCTCTGGCTGAAGTGGAGGGTTAACCAAGTGGTCCTCAGGATGATTTGCATCTGCTTCCTCATTGCCTTGCTTGCTAACCTTCTATTGAAAGAGAAAATGACTGAGATATATAAAATCTGTGCTGTGCCTGGAAATAAAACAAATGAAACTCAAAAGACACAAATAATTAAAGGCCACCATTTTTTCAGTCTGATTCTCTACTACATGGTGGGTTTTGTTCCCTTTATTTTGTCTCTCATTTCGTGTTTTTTGTTAGTCTTTTCCCTGTGGAGGCACACCCGGCAGATGCAGGGCAATGTCACATCCTCCAAAGACTCCAGCACAGAGGTCCACAAGAAAATCATGAAATCTATGGTATCTTTCCTTTTCCTCTTTTTACTATACCATGTGGGCATCATCATGGCATCTGTGAGCTACATTCTCTTTGAAAGTCTTCTCCCTGTCATGTTTTCAATGGTAGTAAGTGCCATCTACCCCGTGGCCCATTCTATCATCTTGATCCAGATGAATAACAAGTTAAGGCAGGCCTCCCTGAGGATTCTCTGGCAGCTCAAGGCCTGCCCCAAGGGATCTGGCAAAGTTTTTGTGACATAGGTTAAACTCTGGAAAATCTCCCTTCTTCTGGGGGAAAAGAATGCATTTCAGATTATCTGAAGAACTTTTCAAGGACCTTTATTGATAATTGAATTTTCTTCTAGGTTTGGCTAACCATTTATACAGGAAAAACTAAATGGATGAATAATTGTCTACATGAAAAGGTAGCAAATAGAAGTCTGAGGACCAAATCCAGCCAATCTCCTCTTTGGAATGGTCAGGACATGAACCAAGAATGTGTGGAAACCAAAAAAGGAATTTTGTTTCCACAGGGTTAAAACTCCTCCCAGCTTTAAGTGAAAGCACTTAGATAGCACATAGAGTTGGGACCTAGCATGGTCAGCTAGGGGCAGCTAGGTGGTACATTAGATAAAGCACCAGTGCAGGAGTCAGGAGGACCTGAGTTCAAATCTCACCTTAGACACTTGACACTCACTAGCTGTGTGACCTTGGGCAAGTCACTTAACCCCAGTTACCTCATCCTGGGTCATTTCCAGTCATCCTGATGAATATCTGGTCACAGGATTCAGACAACTGTGGAGGAGAAGTGAGGCTGGTGACCTGCACAGCCCTCACTCACTCAAAACAAAGTCAAGTGCAAGTCATGTCATCATTTCTCTGATGGCATGGTCTTCTTCGGCAACAAAGGACGAACACATAGCATGGTCAGGTAAAAGATTAGAAACTTGTTCATAGGCTTGACAAGCTGTTTAAGGGGAAGCCTTTCAGAGAGGAGGACATGAAGTACAGTGTTCAGGAGGCTTCTTCTAGCCAATAGATGATGAAGCGGGAGATTTGAATCCGAACAGTATGAGAAGGCTTGCATTGGTCTGAATAATTGTAGTGTTCCCCTAGGAGCTATCTGTTCATTCAGGGGGAATGAACATAAAAATTAGTAAAAGCTTTTATTTCACAAGTATTGTTTGTGTAAGGTGAGTATGTTTTTCACAGTCTGGGGTTTGTTTCTCCCATTTTTCTGGCTCATCTGGGATCTCTAGCATCAAAAGGGAAGCTCACTATGGAGGGCAGGAAATGTGCCCCTTGGTTTTCAATGGCCTGGATATCCACAAGCAAGTTTCCCCTCTTCTGAATGCCAACTTCCTGGGAATGTTTGGAATCATTGTGAACCCAGGAATGCAGTTAAAAATACTAGATTGAACAGCTGAGGATGATGCAAGTCAATATTATCAAACAAAGTAGGAAATTGGTGGCACAATACTGCCTTTGTTGATCCAGGGATCTCTTATCTCTAGGATTCATTCAATCTGGGTTAACTGGGTACTAGTTAATAGAACTGACTTAGAGATTCGAGGGGAGAACTCAAAGAAGAAGGTGCCAGGGAAAGAATTTGAGGAATCCCTTCCAGAATACTCCAAAGTAGCCCATTGGGGGAATGTTAGTCAATTTGGGAGCTCTAAGGAAAGATTGGTACTAGGAGGATGAGATCCTCAGAGTATTTGCCCATGGGGATGAATATAGGTTAAAGTCCTCTCCTTATTCCTCCTGCATCTGCTCCTGAGAGAAAGAAGGGAGTAAAGGGAGCAGGGAAGAGAAAAGAGGAGGGAGAAGTGAATCTAGATTCTAGGAAGGATCCTTTTGAAATTGGCCAGAAATCAGAGGAAATTGCAGCTCTGAGATCTGACTAGTCTAAATTACAACTCGAAATTGGTGTGCACTCTATAATGCTTTGTCAAATATCTTATCTACGTGTATTTGTGAAGTGTTTCATGTTTGTAGTGTATAGTTACAAACTCGGCCAGCCAGCAAAAAATGCCTTTCTCTTTATCTTCCCCTTCTTCCACTGGAGCAGGTTGAGAGAAGTGAGTGGGGTGGGGGAGAGAGAGAGAGAAAGAGAGAAGAAAATGTTAGTTTGCAGGAATAGTATGAATAGAGAGCTTGAAAAGTTTTCAACTTTTAAAAAGTTGTTGGGAAAAAATCTTTCTGCATTCTAAATTCTGGTCAAGATTTTGAATGCAAAAAGAAAGATAAGAAAGATAAATGAGGGAAAAAATATTTTTCCATCAGATCCAAAAGGGGCTGCCTCACCCAAAGGAGAGGTTTTTCTGTGTTGGGATACAATTGAAAAAATGATTGATCTGGTTGGATTGGGAAATGTTAAAATTAGCAAGCAAAAAAAAAATTCAAATATGTTTAGATTGAGGTCTAATTACATTTCAAAGTTAAGTTTGTATAAAGAGATTGCTTTAGGATTTCAGGGCTCTGTTTAAAATAAATTATAAAAAGATTTTTGCAGAGGCTAAAAAAATGTGGCTCTCTTGATATGTAAATTGTTAGGCATTTAAGAATGGATGTGGTTTAAGTGGAGACTGGGAAAGAGATAGAAGATTTGGAAGAAAATTTGGGTGGGACCACAGTCAGCCCATGTGCTCTCAGCACCATAAGTTCTTAGCCACTCTCTTCCCCCATCTTTCTTCAAGAGATTTGGGAAAGAGTGCAAGGTCAGAGAATCAAAAGCAAAAATTTGTAGCCTGATTGGAAATCCAATAGAGAAAGTTATAGAAAGTTTTATAAAAGTAAAAAATGGGTGCTGTGGTAAAGATAGTGATTACTATGATTTGTAATTATTACTGTTAGTTATTAAGCTCCCAAGGTCCATGCTTGGAAGTCACACCTCGTCAGCTTTGATTCAAATTACTTAGGTCTTTTTGTGTGGGGTAAGCGCTTTAGCTAATCTGATTCAAAACGTCTTTTTTTGTGAGAATGGGAGTGAGGAATTGAAGAACATAAAGCAGCTTTTTCTTATCTGAAGCCTCAGAAAGGAGACAGGATTTCAGCTCCTTAAGGAAGTACAGGAAAAAGGTTATTCAGAGCTGAGCATGATCACCGCATTTCTTCAAGGAAATATGTGAAGTTATGGACAAGGTTTTCTTTTAAGTAAAAAGAGTGTTTGATTTTAACAAAAAGGTGAAAATATTTACCATCAGAAATTGTAAATCCACATTGGATATGATTCAAGTCAAAATCCATCCTGAAGGAATAAAGAGAAGAGTCTGAGCGTGCTCTTCCTATCAGGGTTAAACGCAAAATGCATTCACCTAAATTGACAACAGCTTGCTTCAAGTTTTAAATACATAATAAGCTATGTTGTTGAAAAGGCAATTTCTCTCATCTACATGTTGTATTAGGAATTGCATTGTTAAGGTGATGATGAATGGGTTAATGAGCTGTTAGGAATTCTGTGTAAGAGTGTGCGTGTGGTAGAATTCCTACTGATGCTGACACAGAGGTTTTAGGGGGGTTGGAAGATAAGGGACAAAGTAAGGGAGACCGGGAATTTTATGACTCCAGGAAGCTCTGTGATACTTTAAGACCAACAGCCTCCTGGTGGTCTCCTCATTCCCCATCGCTCTTTCCTTCCAATGTCCAGTCATTATCACAGAAGGACTTCTTAAGATCTAATCTGAACTCAGGCAGGTCTGGGAAAAGAAAAAAAGATGTTGACTCATTCTATTGTTGAGTGATATGGAAACTGATGTCTCTTTGGTCAGGATCAAGTGATCTAGATCACTGTTCAAGACCTCATTTTAATATAGCCTACCTCCTCTATGGGTCAAGTTGTAAGAGAGATAACTAAGTTATTTGGGGTTAAAATAACCCCCCAAAAACCAAAAGGTGGTAATTGATTACTGTGTGTGTTGTATGGAAAGGAGGGTTCTGCCCATTCAGAGCAGTCGCTTGGGGCTAATCTAAAAGGCACAGCTCCCAACAGCTCTAAGGAGTTTGTTTGAGTCATGGAGCTCCTAACCGAGGAACTTGTTTTGGTGATAAATTATCTGTAATGATTAGCTTTTAGGATGATAATGTTTAATATAAAATTTTGGAATAATCTCTTTGTTCTCTCTGAAGCAAACTCAGAGAATGCCTCTTCCTATGTCAACAAAAGCCAGGCAGGGCTGACTTAACATTCCTTAAGAGACCTTTAACCTAAGACACTATCTTGAATAACAGGACGTTTTCCATATCTTAATGTTTGTAGACATATATTATGTTATGGCATGTTAATGGTAAAGAAAACACAGACATCTTGGGTCATCATTTCTATGTGAAACTTTGTCAAACTCTGTTATCTTATTGTATTTACAACCTATGCAATTAAGAAATTCCTTTCTAATGGTCTAGTTAATGACTCATGGAGACCATAAATCTGAAGGACACAGAACACTTCTTTGTCCTAAAACATATTTAAGGCTGCCCAATTCTTTGTGTCGGTAGTCAGAACATTTCTGGCTCCATAATGCATTATCTTACTGTTTTCTGTAATAGGGAATTGATTAATTAATTAAATCATAAAATGTATGCATTTAGCCTGTTGCCTTTTCTTTAACCAAAGTTTTCAGGTTAACAAGGACAAATGTAAAATTGAAATGTAAGTCCTGGTAAAAGTTTCAATTAGTGAAACTTGCAATCTGAGGTAAAAGCTTCTGGGACAATAACAAATTGTGTTCTGCTACTCAGAGAAAATATGACTGTTACAGGTAGAGGTTTGCTTCAAAGGACAGTCCTGGCCTCTGCCTGGGATGGGATCCTTCTGACTCAGTTTCCCCATTGTGTTCCTCTGAAAAAGGAAGGTTTTGCCACCTAACTATCCCTGCGTCTGGCTATAAGGTGGAGATGTTATCTAATTAGGTCCTTGCTTTTCATTTTTATGACATATTTCTAAAATCAAAGCAGGTAGTTTGAGATGTAAGCACAATTCAAGTAGTGGAATCTTGTTGTTCTCACTCAAATAATTGAGTAAATTGGAACTCCTGTATAGTCTTATGGAAGGTGAATTCCCTGGAACAGAACGTTCTTTCTGAATGATATGGGAATAATTGGATAAAGGAAGAGAAGTTTGTGAAACAAAAGAACATATGAGATGTTGAAGCATTGATCCATAGACTAAAGTTAGTATTTAAAATGAACTGTAATAAAGGTGTATCTGTATGGAATAAGGTCCTTGCATGTTTCAAAGTGATTTAAGAGCAATTGGGTATTAACACAATTGATTGAATTCATGACTGAGACTTAATCAAAGACATCTTCAGTTTGAGGAAAAGAATTCCCGTGTCAGTTTCTTAGAGGTGGGTAACCTGTGGTAATACTTTTGCATTTATGGAAAAGTTAAATGTTTCTGTTTTGATCTGAATTCATTCCATGACCTAAAAATAAGTTGAAGTTAGTGTTTAGGCCAATTAAACCATGTGTAGGTAAAGATTTTCCTTGGTGTGAATTTTTTGATGTTGAAAAAGGCATATTTTTTGCTCTAAATGTTTCTCACACTAATAACCTACATAAGACATTTATTTAGTTTGGTTTCTATGATGATCATACTGTGTTAGAAACTTAGAGGGGGTTTTCCTACACACATTACATTTGAAAAATTTCTCACCACTATGAACTGTCTGATTTGGAAAAAGAGGTAACTGATACTTGAAGACTTTTCTACATCATTACATTTCTAACACTTCTCACCAGTGTGAATTCTCTGATGTATAAGGAGGCTTGCCCTACGAATAAAGGTTTTTCCACAGTGATTACATTTATAAGGCTTCTCTCCTGTGTGAGTCCTCTGGTGTACAGTAAGAGTTGAATGGTGACTAAAGTCTTTCCCACATCTTTCACATTTATAAGGTTTCTCTCCAGTATGCGTCCTCTTATGCATACTGTGTTGAATGTTGACTGAAGTTTCTCCCACATTTGTCACATTTATAAGGCTTCTCACCCAGTATGGATTCTCTGATGTACAAGGAGTTTTGAGCTGTTAATAAAGGCTTTCCCACAGTGATTACATTTATAAGGCTTCTCTCCCGTATGAGTCCTCCTATGTTTAGTAAGCGTTGAAGGATGACTGAAGCCTTTCCCACATTCTTCACATCTATAAGGTTTCTCTCCAGTGTGAATAACCTGATGTAAAATCAATTTTGAGCTGCTAATAAAAAGCTTTCCCACAGTGATCACATTTATAAGGCTTGTCTCCTGTATGAGTTCTCTGATGTACAATAAGTTTTGAACTCTGACTGAAACCTTTCCCACATTCTTCACATTCACAAGGTTTCTCTCCATTGTGAATACCTAGATGTAAAATCAGTTTTGAGCTACTAATAAAAGCTTTCCCACAGTCACTGCATTTATAAGGTTTTTCCCCAGTGTGGGTCCTCTCATGTACAGTAAGTGTTGAATGGTGATTGAAAGCTATCCCACAATCATTACATTCATAAGGTTTTTCTCCAGTGTGAATCCTCTGTTGTACAAGGAGGTATGAACTCTGAGAGAAGTCTTTCCCACATTCATCACATTTAAATGGTTTCTCACCTGTATGAGTCCTCTGATGCACAATAAGTGCTGAATGCTGACCGAAGCCTTTCCCACATTCTTCACATTCATAAGGTTTCTCTCCAGTGTAAATAACCTGATGTAAAATAAGTTTTGAACTACTAATAAAAGCTTTTCCACAGCCATCACATTCATAAGGTTTTTCCCCAGTATGAATCCTCTTATGTGCAGTAAGATTTGAACTCCTATTGAATTCTCTCCCACAGTTATCACATTTATAAGATTTTTCACCAGTATGAGTCTGCTGATGTACAGTAAGTGTTGACCTGTGACTGAAACCTTTCCCACATTCATCACATTTATAAGATTTTTCTCTGGCATGAATTCTCTGACATAACTTGAATTTTGAGCTTTTAGCAAAAGCTTTCCTCCCCTGGGAGCACTTAGAAAGTTTCTCTGCAGTGTACATTTATGGTACTTTACTAAACCAACTGTGACTCCCAGTTTCCCTGATGCCTCCACAGCTTGTCAGCACGTATTTCCACTTCTCCATAAACACAGTAAAAAAGATGAGTCTTTTTTCTTCTCACTTCCTCAGAAATGTCTCCATATAGAGTTGACTCCTCAGTCTTAGGTCTAGATTCTCAGGCTGAAAGAGATGAAGACATGTGTAAGCTTCTCTGTGACCTTTCCTAAGGAAATGGTAACTATTGTACTGGGAACGAAGTCAGGCCCTTGCTATATTGACAGCAGACAAAGGGAAAAGTATTTAGTTCACTCAAACATAGCCTTGAACTCAGGGGAAAAGTAGAGAAGGCTCACAGAGATGGGAGGGAAGACTGACCAATACACAAGATAAGCACAGAGCTCAGAAGAAATTCTGTAGGGTGAGATTAATGAGGGGTGATCAGAGAACAGGGTGGAACTCCACAATCCAATTCATGAGAGCTTCCAAGGAAAATGAAAAAAGATGAAGGGAAATATCAGAGGGAGACTTGAGCTCAATGAACCCTCAATAGTCCAGGTACTGTGCTAGAGACTGGGGATCTAGACACCCAAGGAAAAGAGTCTACCTTCATGGCCCGTACATCCTATGGGGAGAGACAGCATGTATACATCTGAGCACAAAGACACCTGTCCTAAATAACAGGTCAACTGTGGGGAGTGGATGAGCAAAGGCTTCATGTAGAAGGTGCAGGCTGAGCAGAATTCTGAAGGAGATTAGAGATGAGTAGAGGCAGAGGTGAGCAGAGCCTGTGTAGAGTCTTGGAGACAGGGCATGGAGAGCTGGATAGGAGGAGCAACAGGAAGGCCTGTTGAGCAGGACTATGGGTCTCATGAAAGATTGTAATGAATAACAAGCCAGGAAAGGCAGGTTGGAACTAGGTAGAGAGGCTTTCAAATGCTGAGCAGAGAAGAAAGAATGAATTCTAGAGGCAAAGGGAGTTCACTGAAGTGGAGGATGACAAGGTCTGATTGAGGATGGAGAGTCAAGGTTGACAGTCATCAGTGACAGAAGGCAGCCTTGTGTCCCAGAGATCCCTGGTTTAGGAGTCAGAAGGTGTGCTTTCCAGTATTAGAGGAGCTACATAGCACTGGTTCAGTTGGACATGCGGTCAATACAGTTGGCCCCTCTGGGTTTATATTCCCTCATTTACTAATTAAAGATAATGTCCAACAAATCCTTAGGTATTGAAGTGAAGGAGAGAGATCAATGATCCTAGACTCAGGCAGACTTGAGTTCAAATCAAGCCCCAGGGACTTCATAGCTGGTGGACCCTGATTAAGTCACGTCATCTGTGCCTGACTCAATTTCCTTAGTGGTAAAGTGAGAACCTAGCACACAGGGCTGTTGTGAGGATGAAAAGAGATAATTTTGTAAAAGGCTTAGCAGAGTGCCTGGCATATAATAGGCTCTAAAGAAATACTTGCTAGTCTTGTTTTATTTGTTTATGCTCTCATCTCTTTATCTTTTTGTGTATTTGTTTATTATCTCTGTCTGATCCTCTGAAGCTTCCAGATTCTCCCAATCAGGATGCATCACATTTGATAAAACTCAAGGTCCTGTCTAAACATCAATTGATGAACTATTAAATGTTTAAGCACTATTATTATTAAGCACTATTATTATTAAGCACTACTAAGTGCTTACTGTGTACCATGCACTCTGCTAAGTGCTAGAGATACCAAGACAGGCAGAAAATAGTCCCTCCCCTCAAGAAGCTCAGAATGTAATGAGGAAGGAACATGCAAACTAATTTGTACTACACAGACTACAAACAGGATGAACTGGAAACCCCTGGGAGCAGTTCAGGGACTACCCTCTGTGAGCAACCCCTCTGATTCCCTCATCCCTTGGCAGAGTTGAGGTCTGCCTCTCCTCCAATTCCTTCTTCCCTTATCCCTGTGCCTTGGGCTGAATGGGAAGCTCTCAGAGGACAGGAGCTGTGGGCTTTGGGCCTCTGACTCCCCATCACCCACAGCTGGGTCTGGTACCTAGCACAGGTTTAATGGATGAGGGTGATATTGCAATCTTGTTGGGGAACTGAGGTCCCCAGAAGAAGCCAGGGCCTCCTTTTCTCTGAAGTCAGGAGTGACCCTCAGCTATGTCTTCCCAAGACCCTCTCTGGAGGCCTTGGGCTCTCCAACATTGCTTGTCATCAGGATAGGAAGTGAGTGCCCTTGATGGTTGGTGGGGGTTTTCAAGTGAGCAGGACCTGAGGGAGAGGAGACATTGGGGCAGAGTTGCCACAGCAGGGGCAGACCCCACAAGGCCTGGGGTTCCAAAAAGAAGCCCCAGGTTCAGACCAATGGACCCAGAGCAGGAGCCCCTACCTGGAAGAACCCACCAGGACTGAGGGCAATGTGAAGATTCTCCATCAGAACTTGCAGGCCAGGCACCTCTGACTTTCTCATCTGGGCTCTTGCCTTTCAGGGCTGGGAAACTCTGGGCCTCAGGCTCTGAAGCTCCTGCCTTTATCCCAGGCCTCAGCTCTACCCAACCCCACCCTGAGCCTGCCTCAGTTCCAGCTGCTAGGAGTTCCCCTAATTCAGGGCTGGTTTCAAGCCTTTGAGGAAGGAACCCTGGGATGAAGGGCACACACCCTTAGAAGACTGTCCTTTCTCTATCTGTGTGACACAGAAGTCTGGCCCAGAAGGGAGGAGGGTTTGGTTTTGCTTGTTTTGTGTTTTTTGGATGTGACTTTTCATTAATGGAGAGAATGCTAATGTGTGCCTGCATGAAGGTTAGAATTGGTAAAAGAGTCTTTGTAGATTAAGAGGCACTCATGGTGAGAGACTCTTTTCCATTGACTCCAGGAAGGAAAGAGAGAAAGAAGATCCCTTGTAGGCATGTAGGGGAAGCTGGCTCCTCAGCATATCCCTGATTTCCATTGGCTTCCCTAAAGACTTGTGGGAATTTTCCCCTGGATGATATGGAATGTCTGACTCTTGCTTGAGTTCAGGGAGCTTGCTCCCAATTAGGAGCAATTTTCTCTAGACTTGAATCTGCACAACTTCTCTGATTTGGTTGGATCCTGTTTGATCAAATGGGTTTCTTTAATATTGACTATTGGTGATGGCCTTTTGTGTAGCCAGATTCAGTGGGCAGGGGCAAATGGTTGAGTGTAATCTATGGTCAGGTCCTTGCCTCTAAAGAGAGTGGTCAGGAATGAGGGCTTTGGGGTTAGAACCAGCCATGCTCCCAGACCAGCACTATTTAGGAAAGCAAAGAGTAATTCTAGTCCAATATAGAGTGGAGAATAGAGCAGCCAGCTAGCCTGGGGCACTTCTCCTGCTCCCTTTAAGGCAGGCTTCAGCGTCTTTTAGAGTGGAAGCACTTGGTAGAGACATCTCCTTTTCTTCTCAGGAGATACATTTATAAGCAATTCAGTTTCCTGGCATGGCACTGGTATACTGTCTAGATTTCACAGGCAATATACATACATGCATATATACATACCCACATACAAATATGCATTTGCAAATATACATACACATGCACATATATACATAGCTATTTATTTATTACATGTTTTGCTCAATTTGATCATCTTTGCTTTTTGCCATGTCTGGGAAGCCATATCTGTCAACTTGTAATTTCTCTGTATATTTTTTGAAGTTCAGGATGCTGAATCCCCTAAACTAGGTGAATGATCTACATGTTTTGTTAAAGGATTGAAACATGTGCTTGATTAAAGTGATTGTTCACACCTCAAAAATTGCCTTTCCTTTTATGAATGTAGATCTAAGAACCTGTGATAGCAGGCTCCCTGTGTATATTGGGGTACTTACTGTTACAGTATGATGGTGAATGGATTGAGAAAATATAAAAGGACTGCCTTGCTGCAGTGAGGGCCCAGCTGAGTTTATGCAACCTAAATTGGTAGAGGACCAATTCAGCCTAGTTCCCTTATTTTGTCCAGCTCTGTTTGGCAGCATGTAAATAGGATGATACGTACAGAAAACTAGTGTTCTGCTAGCCACTTAAAATAAACAACTGAGTGGTTCTTCATCTTTTTTGCATCCACTCACCAGCCATGACAGAGAATATAAGGAGAATTTCTGACCAAACTGTCTGCCAGCCACTACTGGTGCTTCATGTGGGGAAAAAAGGCACCACCAAAAGCCATTATGAAACAAATGGTGAGTATTATAATGTTCGATGAAATATAAACAATTGAGGGCCATTCTCTCTTCTCTCTTGGATTCCAGTGCCCAAATCACCATCTTCATCTCCAACTCAATCCCCCCTCTCATTCCAGGCCACTACACTAGACACGGAGCTCCCCTTCCCACAGGCTGGCCTCCCATTTCTTTAGCCTCCTGATATCCAATTTAACAGATTCATTGAATCTCAGCTCTGCCTTAGCCTCCCTTAGTTACACCCTACATACACCACAACATCACTCAAAACTGTGTGACTTCCGTTATCATTTACTTTGTAATTTCCTTGACCACCTTGTCCTCTTTATTCACCATCAATCCTCATCTACCCAGAACGCTGCAGAGCTAAACTCGTTGCTTCCTTCTCAGCCCTCTGCAGAGCGTCCACTCAATGGGTAGATGGCCTTCTTTTGACATCACGTGTATTCCAACAGAGGCTGCAGTCTTTCTAGCAGTGTTCCCTAGCTCTGACTATTTAATAGGTATCTTTTTCTTCCCAATTATCTAGGATTTCTGTAGAAAAATGATGTAATTAATCAGACCGACAAGAAAATTTTTATTTCCTAAAATAGATAGTAATGGCTTGAATTTTCACATTAAAATAACAATGTTTCCAGAAACAAAAGATCCTGATATCGATATCTAAAAATCAATGTAGATAAATAATCAAAACTCTAGTTTAAGAAAAAAAACAATTATTCCATAAAAACATATCCTATTATAAGACAGAATGACAATGACATTTGGATGAGGCAACGTTCAAAGTGGAAAATAGTACCTAGTTTGAAATTTGAAATATACAAAGATTAAGATACATAAAAATTCTGTAAAATATTAGCAATTTGACAGAAAAATCAAATATATTGGTAAAAACAAGAAATATGAATGGTTTAAAATATTTTATTAAATTTAAATGAATTACAGAATGAAATAAGAAGTGGAGTTCATTATTATGTTACAGGAAACACATTTAGTGCAAATCAAACTAAACTATATGTGCATAACTCTCTACGTATGTACCTAGGGTTTTTCCCTCTGCATGAATTTTCTGATACTGAAAATAACTTGTATTTTATCTAAATCTTTCTCATGTGAGTAATATATGTATGACCTTTCATTTAGTACAATGTCTGTAATAATCAACAGAAGCCTTTCCCACATTCATGACAATTGCAAGACCTCTTTGTAGTGTTAAAGTTCTGATATAAGATAAATGTTGAACTATTCCTGAAGGCTTTTCTTTAGTCACTGCATTTATCAGGCTTTTCACCTGTGTGAATTCTCTGATGTACAATCAGTTCTGAATTCTGGTTGAATGCTTTCTCACGTTCATTACATTGACAAGGCTTGTCAATAGTGTGAATATAATGATGTACACAGAGGTGTGAACTCTGGCTAAAGACTTTCCCACAGTCATGAGAATAATCTTATGTGCAATAAGATTTGATCTGTGATGGAGTTCTTTCCCACATCTATCACTTTTATATGGTTTCCCTCCAGTGAGAATAACCTCATGTCAAAGAAGATTTGAATGGCAGCTGAAGTCTATTCCACATTCATCGCATTTGTAGGGCCTCTCATGAGTATGAATTCTCTGATGTACAATAAAGTTTGAACTCTGAATGAAGGCTTTTCCACATACATTACACTTGCAAGGTTCTTACAAGGTTTCTCACCAGTATGAATCCTCTGATGTACATTAAGTTTTGATTTCTGATTGAAGGCTTTGTCACTTTCATTGCCTTTATGAGGTTTTTCTCTAGCATGAATTCTCTGATGTAAAAAAAAAAGCTTTCACCAAAAGCTCAAGGTAGAAAGGTTTTCTCCAAGATACATTCTTGGCATCTTATTAAATTGAGTGAACATAAAATGCTGCAAAAGTGAATCCTCTTTTCTTGATATCCCATCCTCACACATTTCTACTTCTCCATAAACAGTCACAGAGATGAGTCTTTTTGCTTCTCTCTTCCACAGAAATGTCTCCATGTGAAATTGCTTCCTCAGTCTTAGATCTAGACTCTCAGTCTGAAACATATGAAAGAAATGTGTGAACTTCCATATGATCCCTTCTAAGGCAATGGTAACTATTGTAATGGAAATGAAGTCAAGCCCTAGTGACACAGAGTCATAACCATAGTGATAAGAGACATAAAAGGAAAAGTCCTGAGTTCTCTCAAACATAGCCTTGAACTCAGGGGTAAAGTAGAGAAGGTCCACAGAGCTGGGAGGGAAGGCTGACCACTACCCAAGGTGAATGCAGAGTTCAGAAGGAATTTTGTAGGGGAGGTTAATGAGGAGTAATCAGAGAATGGGGTGGAACTCTACAATCCAATCCATGAGAACTTGCCTTAAGAGTGCAAGGAAGATGAAGGAGGATGAAGAGAAATATCAGAAGGAGAGCTGGGCTCAGTGAACATTTCAGATCAGAAACTGGGCCTGTCAATCCACCAAACAGCTTTCCTTATGCACCTTCAATGGTACAGGGGTTGGGCTAGAGATTGGGGATCCAGAGACCCAAGAGAAAGAGCCTGTCCTCAAGGACCTCACATCCTATGGGACAGACAGTATGAATACATCTTGAGTACAAGGACACTTGTCCTAAATACCAGGTCAATTAGGGGGAGGAGATAAGGAAACGTTTCCTGAAGAAGGTGCAGGCTGAGCACCTTCTGAAATTCTGAAAGAAATTAGAGATTAACAGAGGCAGAGGTGAACACAGCCTGTGTGTAGATTTGGAGATAGGATGGAGTGCTGCGTTGATGGACCAGCAGAAAGGCTTGTTAAGCAGGACCATGAGTTTTGTGGAAAATTGCAATGAATATTAAGTCTGGAAAAGTAGGTTGAAACTAGGTAGAGCAGGCTTTAAATGCTGAACAGATATGTGTACATGAATTCTAGAGGCAAAAGGGAGTCCCTGGAGTCCACTAAAGTGGAAGATGACGTGGTCTGATTGGGTCTGGAGAGTAAAGTCAGACTCTGTCATAAGTAACAGGAGGCAGCCTTGTGTCCCAGAGAGCCCTGGTTTAGGGGTCAGAAGACGAGTTTTCTACTGTTAGCTACTTAGTACCTGTACAATTGGACACTGGGCCAACACATTGACTTCTCTAGGTTAATATTTCCTCATCTGCTAACTGAAGATAATGTCCCACGTAACCTAGAGGCAGTGGGCTGATCCTCTGTTGCCAACCATATGGTAGCTCAACTTTCCTTCCAAGTTAGCAACAAACTTTTCCCACTCAGAGAAGAGCTTTAATTTTTGGACATTAATTTTTGTGGTAGTCATTTTGCCTTTAGAATGCCACTTTTACTGAATGTGAATATTTAACTTGAAAAAGATAAGTCTATGATCAGTCCAGCACTCTGTATCACACATTACTTTCATCACTCTCATATCCTGTCTGTCTCTTCTCCTTATAATCACATAGTCCATGAAATGCCCATGTTTGTGTGAGAGTGGATCTCCCAAGTTTTATTGCATTTATGTTAATGGAAAACAGTGTTGCTGATGAGGAGGTTGAGTGATATGCAAGTCTTCAGCAGTAAATGACCATTGCTGTTGCTCTTTCCAACTCCATTCCTCCCTAGGACTCCCTGCCAAGTCTGGTAGTCTGAGTACACTCTAGCATTAAAGTCACCCAGAATTATAAGCTTGTCCTCTTTTGGCACATTGATGATAAGGGTCTCTGGGTCTTCATAAAATTTTTCTTTGGCCTCATCAAGGTTTGTCATGCTGGGAGCACAAGCACTGATGATGGCATTTTCCTGCACTTGGCTATCACATTGTCATGAGCCTGTCATGCACTCCTTTTGATGGGCATACAAATTTGTTGACTAAGATTAGTTTTGATCGCAAAACCTGCATCAGCTTCACGACGCTTCCCTTCACTGAAGCCACTCCAGAAAAATATGTATCCAGTTCCAACTTCAGTAAGCTGGACTTCCTTTGCCAGCCTTGCTTCACTGGGGGCTGCTATTTGGAGGTCTCTCACAACCTGAGCTGTTCATCTCCTAGGTATACTGGATTTTGCATTGTCCATAAGTGTGCACATGTTCCATGTACTGATGGTGGGTAGAATCATCTTTGCAGAAGTTTTTGTATTCTTTTGTGTGTGTTTCAACAACAGGATGGGATCCACACTTGATGTGTGGATTTAAGTGGGCCAGGGTTGGGTAAGCAGACAATTTTTAGGGCACATTTTCTGGCCCCTTCATCACACCAAGAGGTAAATAATGTGATCCTTAAAAGGCTACTCAGACACTCAGATGGCTGCCAAATCCCACTGCTGCTTCTAGTGAGCAGATGACCCTTTGGCCTGGGCTGCCTGTGTGCAGGATTGGGATTATAGTTCCCAGTGTATCCCTACCTGTTGCTTTGCCACTTGTCTGTTGCCATGGGACTTCAAGATAAGTAAAAATGGTAAAATGTAAAAAAATGCAAGCATTATACATTATGATCAAGAGGGATTTATACCAGAAATGCAGGGATGATTTAACATAAGGAAAACTATTAACATGATTGATTATGTCAGTAGTAAAAGTTTAAAAAATCATATAATTATATCAATAGATGCAGAAAAAGCTTTTTTTTGGTCACTAAATATCTCTATTTTTAAAATAAATTTATTTATTTATTTTTAGTTTTCAACATTTATTTCCATAAGTTTTTAATTTTCTCCTGCTCCCTTCCCTCCTTCACCAAGATATCATGCAATCTGATATAGGCTTTATATATACATTCCAATTAAACATTTTCACATTAGTCATGTTGAATAGAAGAATTAGAATGAATGGGAGTAACCATGAGGAAGAAAAACATAAAACAAAGCAAAACAAAAAAAAGAAAATAGTCTATTTCAATCTGCATTCAGACCTTATATTTCTTCTTCTAGATGTGAATGGAATTTTCCATCATGAGTCTTTTGGAATTGGTTTAGGTCTTTACATTGCTAAGAAGAGTTAAGTCTATCAAAGTTGTTCATCGCACACTATAGCTGTTACTATGTACGATATTCTCCTGGTTCTGCTCACTTCACTCAGGCTCAATTCATATAAATCTTTCCATGTTTTTCTGAAGACTGCCTGTTTATTTCTTATAGTACAATAGTATTCTATTATATTCATATACTTGTTCATCCATTCCCCAATTGATGAAGCATCCCCTCAATTTCCAGTTTTTGACCACCACAAAAAGAGGTGCCATAAATATTTTTGTACCTGTTCATTCTTTTCCAACTTTTATGATCTCTTTTGGATACAGCCTTAGAAGTGGTATTACTGGTTCTAAGGGTTTGCACATTTTTATGACCTTTGGACATAGTTCTAAATTGCTCTCCATAATGGTTGGATCAGTTCACCACTCCACTGATAGTGAATTACTGTTCCGATTTCTCTACATGCTCTCCCACATTTTTCATTTTCTTGTTTTGTCATGTTAGCCAATCTGATAAGTTTGATGTGATACCTCAGAGTTGTTTTGATTTGCATTTCTCTAATCAGTAGTGATTTAGAGCATCTTTTCACATACCTATAGATAGCTTTAATTTCTTCCTCTGAAAACTGCCTGTTCATATCCTTTGAACATTTATCAATTTGGCAATGGCTTGTATTCTTGTACATTCAACTCAGTTCTCTAAGTATTTTGGAAATGAGAAAAAAAAAAGAAATGAGACCTTTATCACAGACACTAGTTATAAAGATTCTTTTCCACTTTTCTGCTTCCCTCCTAATCTTGGTCGCATTGGGTTTATTTGTGCAAAAACTTTTCAATTTAATGTAATCAACATGATCCATTTTGCATTTCATAATGTTCTCTATCTCTTGTTGGGTCATAAATTCCTCCATTCTCCATAAATCCTGCAGAAAAACTATTCCTTGTTCCCCTAATTTGTTTATAGTATCACCAAATCATAGAAAAGCTTTTGATAAAGTTCAACATTCATTTCTACTAAAAACACTTGAAAGTTTTGATGTAAATGGATTTTTCATTTAGTCAATTTTAAAAAGCATTTCTCTAAAACCATCAGCAAGCGTTATCTGTAATGGGGATAGGACAGAAGCCTTCCTGTTAAGATCAGGTATGAAACAAGGATGCCCTCTGTCCCCAATATTATTCAATATTGTGTTGGCAAATCCTAGAAATAGCAATAGGAAAAGAAAAAGAAGTTGAAGGAATTAGAATAGGGAATGAGGTGATAAAACTATATCTTTTTGCCGATGATATGTTAATAGCTTGGAAAATCCCAAAGATTCAACTAAAAAGTTAGCTGAAACTGCAATTTTAGCAAAATAGCTAGATATAAAGTAAATCACATGAATCATCATTCCTATATATCACAAACAAAACTCTAAAGAAAGAGATAGTAAAAAATACCCTACTTGAAATAAATCTAGACAATATATAAAATACCTAGGAGTATACATGCCAAAACAAACCCAGGAACTATACAAACAAAAGTATAAAAAAATTTATATACAAATAAAATAAGACACAAATACTGGGAGAAAAAGTCATTTTTTCATGGATATGCAGGGCCATTTCTTGAACTTCTTTACATATTCAATGCCATCCCAATTAAATTACTAAAAAAAATTATTTTAGTGAATTAGAAAATATAACAAAATTCTTTTGGAGGAACAAAAATTCAAAAATATCAAAGGAAATAATGAAAAATGTAAAGCAAGGAAGTTTATTTCAAACTGTATTATAAGCAGAAATTATCAATTATCTATGAAATAGATCCATCCATGGAATAGAGTAGACATATAAGTTGCAGAAGCAAATAAATATAATAACCTTGTATTTGACAAGTGTAAAGATTTAAGATTTGCAGATAATTCATTACTTAGTAAAATTTATTGGGGAAACTGAAAAGCAGTATGGAAGAAACTAGGTGCGGACCAATATCTCACGCCATTTACCAAAATAAGGCAAAAATGGAGACATGCCCTATATTAAAAGAGAGATTTTACAAGAAAATTAGAACATGGAACATATTACTTATCAGACTCATGGAAAGGAGAGTCATTTATTTTTAAAAAGCAAGAGATAGCAAAATTAGATGTGAAATGTTAATAGGGAAAAAGACAAGAAGTTGTACATTCTAAAACAATTTATAGCCACTCTCCTTGTGGTGGAAAAGAACTGGAAATTGCAGGGATGCCCATCAGTTGGAGACTGGCGGAAGAAATGGTGGCATGTGATTGTAATGGAAGAACTACTGTGCTACAAATAATGATGAGCTCAGTAATTTTTAGAAAAACACAGAAATACTTACACAAAATAATGGAGAATGAAATGAGCAGAACTAGGCAAACATTGTATTCAGTAACAGAATATTGTTTTAAGGACAACTTCGAGTGAATATGTTATTTTGTCTATTATATATACCCAAATTAACTATAAAGTTCTTATGAAGAAAGATGCTATCTACATCCAGAGAAAAATCGATAAACAGAAGTATGTATAGAATAGTTTTACACATATATACCTATTTGCATCTAATGATAGCCATCCTTCAGGGAGAAGAAGAAAGAGCAATAGTGACGTTTGCAGGATAATTTACATATGTGAAAGGAACAGCATTTTCTGCATAGCAGATATTTGCAGTTTCATATGCAGTCATCTTTTTATGTACTGTGTTTTGGAAATGCTCATTTTATTCCCCAAATTAAAAATAAATAAAGAGAAACTGGACAAATGTATGGTGACATATTTTGGTTCCTGAATACTTTGCATTTAAGTGAAGCAGAGCTGCACACAGTCATTGGCCTCTCTTTTCCAGAGTCATCACAGTCCATTGGTAGATCAGTCAAGATGTCTGGTGATGGAGTGGATGACCTTGGTGTCTTTGATATCCAACCAAGGTTTAAAGGCCCCACAGCACCTGCATCAGGAGGTAAACATCCAAGAGCCTTAGGAGGCAAAAGGCAGCCCCTGCTCTCAAGGACTTCACAGTCCGGTGGGGGAGGCAACATGTAAAGAAATGTACACAAAGCCATGTAAGAGGGCTTGGGGAAGGTTTCCTGCAGGAGGTGGGGCTTGAGTTGGGGCTTAAAGGAAGTCAGGAAGGGAGGGCTCCAGGCCCAGGGGACAGTCAGAAGAAAGGCCTGAATTCTTGAGATGATGGGTGTGGAATAGTCAGAAGGCCTGGTGTCAAATACAAGAGTACATGTTAAGGGGTACGGTGTAAGACTGGAAAGAAAGGGGTGGCCTAGGTTATGAGAGGCCTTCTCTGGTTGCTCCTGGAGGTGATGAGGTGCTACTGGAATCTGAGCATGGGGTGGGGGGAGGGTGAATGATTAGACCTGGATTTAGGCAATGATGAAGGCTTTATGATGAAGGCTGCACTGGAGTAAGACCCAGATCCTCCACTCTCTTAGGATCTTCTTGGCTGGATCCTCATCCAGATCACTCCTCTAGCAGCAGGTCACAAAGCTCCATCCTGGGCCCTCCTGACCTATCCTGCTTCACTTGGTGATCCCATCCACACCACAGATCTCATTTACCACCTCCATGCTGGTGATTCTCTGCAGATCTCCAGTTTCCCATCTCCAACTGCCTTTCAGATATTTCAAACTGGATGTCTAGCAGCTATCTTAAACTTAGAATGCCCCAAACTTTCCCCTGACTGTCCCCCATCCTACCTTGCCTATGATGGTGGAGGGGAAGGTCATCCTTCCAGCTCCTTAGGCTCACAACCTCGGAGAGATCCTGCCATGTCTCTCAGCCCCCGTATCCAGTATGACCCCATGGCCTGCCCATTTCACGGTAACAAATGATCTCGAATGAGACATCTGAGTAGTGCTCAGCCTAACACTGGTTTTTGAGACATGTTCCTGCTGATTCTCCCTTGTCTGGCCTTTCCTGTTGATCTGTCTCCAGTGCTTAATGAGAACCAGGTACTTTTGATGGTTTTTGGTTTATAACATAATTTGAGGTCTGGAAGTGCTGTCCACCTTTCACCTTTACCTTTTTTAGCATTCGTTTTTCCAAATGAATTGTTATTATTTTTCAAACTCTAAAATGTATCCCCTTAAATCTTTCCTTCTACAGGAAACCTTTTCTAAACCCTCTTAAATCCAGTGCTTTCCTTCTGTTATTTACAATGTATCCTGTCTTTGGTGTGGTTTGTATATGATGGCTTGCAGGCTGTCCTCACCGTTAGACGATAAGCTCCTTGAGGGCAGGCAATGTCTTTTGCCTTTTTTGTATCCATAATGCCTGACACGTAGCAGGCACTTAATACTCTTACCTAAAAGACTATTTTATGGAGAACTCAGACAAGCAAGTGCTCACATGGAGGCCAGAAGAAGCGATACAAGGACACTCTCAAGGTCTCTTGGAAGAATTTGGGACAGGAGAAATGCTGACACAGGAGCACCTGGCATGGCATGCCCACACCAGTGAAGGCGCTGTGCCCTAGGAGCTAGGCAGAATCAAAGCAGCTCAAACTAATGTGAGATGTGCAAACTTAGAGCCATCTGCACTCCAAATGTTCATGTGGACTATTTGTGTCCAACCTGTGGCAGAGCCTTTGAAGCTCCTACTGGTCCCCTCAGTCACAGTGGGACATGCCGTACCTATACTCCAGCCTAGTGTTGGCACTGCAGTCATCTTCAGGCATGAAGGATGAACAGCAGCCAACATTTCCATCCGTGTGTCTCAGAGACAGCTCAAATGCAATGTGTCCAAAGCAAAATTCATTAACTTTTCTGCCAAATCCATCCCTCCCACTACTTTCTCCATTTCCATGGTGAGCATTTCCATCCTTTTGCTAGTTAAGTCCACAACTGCAGGGACATCCTCATCCTCTCTCTCTCTCCCGAAGCATACAGCCAGTTGCTAAATCTTGTTATACACCTCTAGTCATGTCTTGTATGTACTCCTAGCTTCTTCAACAAGCCTTTTCTTACACCCCCAGCTTCTAGTGCTTTTCCCTTGAAGTCTGCCCTGCATCTCCCAGGGATATACCCACTTCTAGACACTCTGTACCCTTTTTTAGAACTTTAACACCTTGAGGAAACTAAAAAAAAACTCAACCCTGGGAAGGAAAAGACGATCCATCTCAGATCTCAAACCATATTACAAAGCAGTAACCATTTTTAGGGAGTTATTTTCCCCTGTAGATTTTTGTATATTTTTTCCACGCTACTCTTTTTTCCATGATTCTCTTGTAATACTCTCATTTCTTTTCCTTGGACACAGATAACCCATGTCAGACTGTTTGCCTTGCCAGGGAGGGGAGGAGAGCTGGGAGAGAATTTTGAGCTTAGACTTTAAAATATATATTAAAAATTGTTTTTACACACAATTGGGGAAAATAAAATGTAAAACCCAATCGCTCTCTCATATGATCCTCACCCGTTGATGGAGGTGGTATAACAATCCCTGTTTTACAGATGAAGAAACTGAGGCAGACCGCAGTGAAGTGCCTTGCCCAGGGGAGTGCCTGAGGCCGAACTCCTGGCCCAGAGTTCGGTCCACGGAACCACCCAGCTGCCTCTCAAAAGGAAATGAAAGCCCTCCTCGGTCCTTCCCCCGACCTCGATTTCCCCATCTGTAAATGGAGCCCAGGTCCCAGCCGGGATGACCTCCAGGAGCCCCTGAGGGCTGCGCATCCAGCCCCAGCCTGGGTCTCTCAGGGACCAGGATCTCTAAGTCTGCATCCCCAGCCAAAGCTCAGGCTCCGGGCACCGAAACCCGAGGAGCAACTGTAGCCATGGAAACGTGACGCCATCCCGGGCAGCCTCGATCTGATTGGTTAGGAAGCTTACGCTGCCCCGCCCCCACAGGCTCTCCACTGTAGACATGCGCGGCAGGTCGGGCTGGGAAGGTTGGGAGTCCTGAAGGATTCTGGAATTTGTAGTCCGGCGTGGTCTACACGCAGGCGCACTATGGTCCCCGAGGCGTCCGCCATTACAAGTGGCTTCCCCTTTTAAAGGCCTTGTCTGAGTGGCCGTCTACCTGTATTGGCTTCTTTCTCATGACCCAGAGAAGAGCTTTTCTGTCCGGTAGGTGTGTACTTTAAGATCCCGGGCCTTCTGGCCCCTAACCGGCCTCTCAGTTTCCCGGGCTGTTCTCACGAGTTGGGGAAGGGGAAAGGAGAGTCTTGAGGGGAGTAAAAAGACGAGGCGTGGTGACGTCACCGGTTGCTGGGCTGGTGGGGCAGAGTGTAGGGCTGAGCTGGTGATGTCACCGGTTGCTAGGGCAGGTGGGGCAGAGTGTAGGGCTGAGCTGGTGACGTCACCGGTTGCTAGGGCAGGTGGGGCAGAGTGTAGGGCTGAGCTGGTGACGTCACTGGTTGCTAGGGCTAGGGGGCGGAGTGTAGGGCTGAGCTGGTGACGTCACCGGTTGCTAGGGCAGGTGGGGCAGAGTGTAGGGCTGAGCTGGTGACGTCACTGGTTGCCATCTCCCACTCTGTCACAAGGACGGATGGATTGACCCTGGCTGAGTTGGTTGTTTGGGGGTTGGTCCTCTGCTCACTCTGTCCCTCACTCATCCCTCTTGCTTTGCCTGCCCCTTCCAGGGCCCTTTGGGGGCAGCCCCCAGGTTGGTGCTCCCTCTCCTGGGGAGGGCATGGGGCTAATCCGGAGTGAAGGATGCCAGCCACCCTGACCCAAGGATCAGTGCTGGTTTCTCTCTGCCCCCTGCCCAGGTCTTTCCGAGAGCCAGGAAGGACCTTGATGTTGCTGCAGCCCCGCACGTGAAGGCCCTGAGATCAGGGCAGTGGGATTCCCCCCAGCACTGACCTGGCACCTGCTGACCGTCCTTGGGACAGAAGCAAAACCAGCCTCTGCCCTCAGGGAGCCTACATCCTGGGAAAGGCTATTGTTCTTCCTGCTGCGCTTCAGTGCCTCTATAACATAGTGAGCTCTTTGCCCTCTTCTCACAAAATCCTTGGCAGGGCAGGTTCCATGAGGATCATAAATGGGGAAACTGAGGCTTGTCCACATCCAGCTGAGACTCCCAGAGCAGAGCGCTCTCCGTCCCCATCCAGCAGAAGGGAGAGGCAGACACGTGGCAGGGTGTGGGCCTCACCTGGTCACTTCTCCTGCGTCATCTGTGAAATCCTCACCCACCTCCCTGGACTCTTAGGAGGCCCAGTGCCAGTCTAGGGATGTGGCCCTCTCCTTAGGCCAGGGGCTGAACCCCTTTGACCCTCATTCTCTTCTGGATGAGGAGCCAGGGCTCTGCCCTGCTCTGCCTCCCTGGGCCCAGTGGGGATCCTGGGCAGAGAGAGCTCCATCCTCCTTTTCCGTTGCTCTGGGGTTTTATTTAGGAGTGCCCTGAGGGTCCCTATGTGGGCCTCCTAGGGGCCAGCCTCTCAGGTGCTATGGGAGACCCCTCTATGGTCAACAGTGGGGGAGAGAGGTGGGCTCTGTGAGGCTGAGTACTGAGATGTGTAAGTGAGGCCCCCCGGCTCCTCCAGGTCCTACAGGTGTCCCATGAAATGGCCTTCTTAGCGGGGGGGGAAGGGGGGGTCATCCCTGTGTAGGCCTCCTCAGACCCCCCCTACCCTGCTCTCTTGTGCTGACATCCCCCTCCTTGTGCCCACAGCAGCCACCCTTGAAGGGACAGTCCCAGAGCCCCAGCAGACCCTCAGAAGCCATCCACCTGAGGAAGCCCCAAGGCCAAAGGACTGGGCCAAGGACTTGGACCGTGAGACTGCAGGGCAGATCAGCTGGCCCCAGTGAACACCCACTCAGGACAGCCTAGCCTAGGTGGCCCCAATGCTGGAGGAGGCAGGTGAGAAGGGGCTTTGGGTCAGGGGTCCCAGGTTTCAGTCCCAACTCGGCTACCTTGGACAAGTTCTTTTCTTTGTCCAAGCCTCAGTTTCCCCCTGCTGTTAAAGGAGGACTTTGACCTCCATGATCTCAGAGGGCTTTGATCCCACAGAATCTATCAGGATGGAAAGGGAGGGGCTGGGGAGAAACCACCTGAGGGCCCAGGGGTAGAGGAGCATGGGCTCTGGTGGTCTTCCTGGCCTGGCCTGGCCTGGCCAGCCTCCTAGGGCTTTGGTGAGCACAAGGATGGCAGTTGTGTTCCCCTGATCCCCCAGTGGCCCTTAAAGTTCTCCTGCAGTGAGGGGGGCAGCCAGGTGGAGAGAAGAGGGCTGCAGCCCCGAGCCAGGCCGGTGACCTGGGTCTTGGCTTTCTCGGGAGGAGCGAGGTCTGCTCAGGGAGCTCCTCATGCCCTCCATGAGGCAGGCTGTATGCCCAGCACTCAGAGACAGAAGCCATTCCTGGGTCCCACAGCCAGCCAGTGAGGTGGGAAGGCTGGGATTTGAGCCCAGCCCAGCTCCCTCCTCCTCTGCTTCCAGTGGTCTTTGTGTTCCAACACCCAGGATGAGCTCTGTCCCTGACGTCCACTAGGAGCACAAAGCTGGTAGCAGCCCCCCCACAGCAGGGTCATGTCCACAACTCCCTTCCCCAAGAGGAGCGGGGCCCTGTCAGGGCTGGGGCCTCTCTCCCTCATGGCTCCCTTCTGCTCCCCTAGCTCTGCCCACTGAGGGTGCAGCCCACCCCCCAGAAGAAGAGGAGGGGAGAGGAGGCCCGGGGTCTCCCAGAGCCGCTCCTCAGGTGAGTTGGAGCTTCCTCAGGGTGGACATGGGCCTACTAACCATTGTGACGGTGAAGAACACTGGCTTCCATGTTCCATCACAGTTCGGGGATGTGGAGGGGGCACTTGGAGTTATCCTCATTTGGCTGATAGGGAGACTCGGAAAGGCTCAGGGAGGAAAAGGCCATTTCCTTGGCTTCCCAGGGGTCCCTGTCATTGCTCCCCTCCCTAGTGGCAGTTGTGCCATGGTGGGGGACGTGTGCTCAGACAGCTCTCTACCTCAGGATGGTGGGGGCCATAGTCCCAGGAACCAGAACAAGGACCTGACAAGTTAAAATGCAGACCCGGTCACTATGTGTGCCCCCACTGTGGGATCTTTTCTGTCCATGGATGTGGCTGGAGGCTACCCTCCTTCCTTACCTCTTAAGGATGTGCTTCCCCCTGCAGCCCCTGTCCCTCCCTGCTGGGTGGTGGGGGAGCATGGGCACCTGGGGAGGGCCTGCAGGCTGGTCCCCCCATGGTGTCATGGCTGTAGACTCCTGGTCCTGCCCCCTCACTTTACTGAGGCTGGAGGAGGTGGACATGCTCCTTGTCACACCAAAGCCTTTCTCAGACTGGCCTCTTCCTGTCGTTCCAGGCTTCGGACCCTCTGCTCCTATCCCACCCCCTCCACAGACCCATGACTCTAGCCTCATCCTTCTTCCTTTGTCACAGTACCTCCTGGGATGCCCCCTCACCTCAGCCTCCTGGTCTTCTTCACATGTCTGCTCAAACCTCACTTCTGCCCAAGACCTTTCCCATGTCTACAATCGCCATGGGCATCTGCCCCCAAGAGACCATCCATTCATACCATAGGAAGTTTGTCTGTGGGGGGGGGGTCTCCTCATTAGGGAAGAGACTGGTTTTTTGCCTTTCATAGATTCTCTAGCTTGGCATCAGGCTTGGCGCAGCTTGGGGGCTCCTGCCATTCAGCTGTGCTTCCTGCCTGAAATGCCACCACTGGAAAGGGTACCCAGTGCCCAGGTGCAGGACAAGGAGGGAGGCAGGTTCACCCCTCAATGCTCTGTGTCAGGGAGGGAAACTCAGCAAGGGCAGGCAAGTGACCCAGGGTCACACAGCCAGGAGGGGCCTGCCAGTCCACCTCTGAGGCCCAGGAATTCCCCCCGGGAAGTAGCCAGCAGAGTCCAGGTGAATAACAGGGAGTGCCTATCCTACAGCACTGCCCCTGAAGATCATCAGCCCCTCAAGGCAGAGACTGGTGTGTCTTGCATCTGGACCCCACTCCCCTCCCCAGGAGACCCTTGGTAACAGTCCTGGGTCCCTAGCCCAGCCTGGCCCTGTCCAGGGCCCCCCGGGGTCTCTGTCCTTCTGTCCCCTGATCAGCAGGTGTGTGCTCCGTGTTTCAGGAGCCTGTGACCTTCAGGGATGTGACCGTGGACTTCACCCCTGAGGAGTGGGGGTGGCTGTGCCCCTCTCAGAGGCAGCTGTACTGGGATGTGATGCTGGAAACCTACAGGAACCTGGTCTCCCTGGGTAAGGAGGCTTCTCCCAGCATCTTCCCCACTTCCCTCCTTTAATTCAGCATCTGCCTATCTGTTTCCCATGGGTGAGGTGGGGGTGTCTGGAGGCTGAGCTGCTCCAGGCCCTGGTGACTCATGGAGTCACAGATCTCGAGCCCAGCGCCTGCCTCTCACAGATGCGGAAAGTGGACCAGCAAGGAGAGGAGATGTGCTCAAGGTTCATAAGCCATGAAACAGACTCAAACCCAAACCTTCACCTGGGAGGGGCTTTTCCTTCACTCCAGAACCCCTTGCCCCCAAGTGGCCCTCTCCTCACCATCCCTGTGTCCTGACCCCTGGGCCGTTGGTAGCTGGCAAACCTTCTGCTGGCCTGGGGGCCTCCAAGGAGAGGCTAGATGTCCTGGAGCAGCCCCCCAGGTCAGTACTGAAATGGTGCCTCAGCCACCCCACCCACTGCTGCCCGCCAGGCCACCAGAGCCCTTTACTGTTCAGGCTCCTAAGCAGCTCTGCTCAACTGTTCCCAGCCCCTAATGTGGCAGTGCTGGGCACACGGTGGGCAGATAAAAGCTTGTTGGATGAGATTCTTCTGTCAGCCCCAAGCAGCGCTCCTCAGAGCAGAGGTCCTGGGAGTTCTGAGCCCAGCATCTGGCTGCCTCCTGATGGAGGGGTCCTCCCACTCAGGGAGGGGGCCTTGACCCAGAGAGCTGGCAGAGGACTTTGTCATTGCCTTCTCTGGGTCTTAGCGTGTGTAGCGGGAATGCTACTAGCAGCAGCTGTCAGGGTGTAAGACCAGTATCACCAGCACACAGGAGGGCTGCTAGCACAGGTTCTTGAGCTGCTTTTCTAAACGAAAGACAGCTTCAAAGGGGTTAATAATCTTACTTTAATGAAATAGTGCAGAAAGATAAAGATATATAAGTAGAGAGAAGTGAAGATCCAAGAAAAAATCCAATGGACAGGGCCCCGATTGTCTAAGCAAAGTAACAGAGCGATTTACATCCCCAGCCCAGGAAGCGCCAACATCTGGGTTCACAAAGCCAGGGGCCTTAACAGTGGCTGCCCGCAGTCTCATCTGGCCATGTCACAAAGAAACATTTTCCCCTAAGGGAACCCCAAAGGTAAACACCAACCTCTTAGTATATATAGTTTTCAACTGATAGGCTCAGAGCCAGAAGGCACCAGAAGGCATCACAAACCATGAGCTCAGTGCCAGAAGGTGTGAAAGCCGCTGTGGCTCAGGATGGAGCTGGAGTTCAAAGCAGCAACATATCCGTGATGGGAATGCCTGTGTACCTTTAGACCTGGGGACATGGTTCCTGTGCCAAGGGAAAAAGGGATGCGTGTGGTCACGTAGGCCTGTTGATGGACAGGAAAGATAACCTTACAATATCCTCAGCCATAAAATGGAGAGGTTAGACAAGACCGTTGTAGGAAGGGTCGCATCTAAAACTTCCTGCCTTTTGCTAAGCCAGGGGGATGGGAGTCAGGATCCCACAAAGTCTGGACAGGCTGGTGCTAGAACATGGGGGTGAATGTCATTGCTTCAAAGGTCAAGTCTTGCACTTGGGCACCTTCCTCAGTCTAAGATGAGCAAGGGAGGAATCAGCAGTAGTTATTCTGAAAAGAACTCGGGTCTGAATGAGCCACAAGCTCCGTAAGAGTCACCAATGGGACGTAGTGGTCAGAACAGTGAATGGCCTCTTGGGCTGCCTTGGAAAGGTCTGAACTTCTGGGACGGAGGAGGGCAGAGTCCCACCATCCTGTGCCCTGGTCCCACCTCAGCTAGAGGACTGTGGTCAGTTCCAGACTTTAAGAAGGACGTTGATAAGGCAGTGAGAGGGACCTCGAGTCCATGCCATAGGAGGAGGAGAAGGGGAGACTTGGGTGGAGGAGGGATTTGGCTCCAAGGGCAGGACTCACCTCAGGACATGGAGGTGGGGGACAGGCCTAACCCTGAGCTGTGTTTGAGGGGAGGACGGACAGTCCCTTAGGAAGGATGGTGCAGGGCTTGAGATGGGTCAGTCTGCGGTCCATTGCAGACTGTCAAGTGTTCCAGAAAGAGGATTTGTTCTGCAGAGCCTGGGGCTCCTTTTCTGTAGCCTGGGGAGCAGGTCTAGCCCTCTTTCTCACCTCTCCTCTGCAGGCTGGACAGTTTCCAAACCCTGCATGATCTCCTGGTTGGAGCAAGAGAGTGGAACCTTTGGAGGGGCCACCCAGCAGCCTCCAGGTGCTACTCCTTCATTTCTTGGGGAGCTCAGGGCTTGGCCCCCTTCACGCATCACCCCATGGACCTCTGGCCTCCCTCAGACCCACACCTCTCTCCCTCTCCCCTTATCCTGTCTTGGATATCGCCCTCGGGGATCCCAAATTCTGAACTTCCCTCTGAGTTACTTCTCTTGGGTTCCCCTCTCTAGTTTCTCATTTCTCCTCCATTCTAAGCCCTTTATTCATGTATTTTAACCCTCATCCCCCTTTGTGGCTCTCCCTTTCTGCCCTTCCTGGCCATGACCCCAGAGTACAGACTGACCTTTACCTTGACTAGAGAAGCTGTGGTGTGGGCTTCTTCCCTTTCACTGCCTGGCAGGAGCCAATTCCAGCATCCAAGGTGGGAGAGTGGCTCCCATGTGCAGGGAGCGGTCTGCAGGTGCTGTCAGGTGAGAGGCCATCCAATGGCCGTCCCAGCCATAGACTGCTGAGACACACTGTCATGACGGGGGACCAGATGGGAGAGAGGATGGAAGAGTGGAGGTGCCCTCAGCAGCTGGAGGGAAGTTGGAAAGAGGGAGGAGTGGGCCACTGTGAGGATTAATGCACTTGGCCTGGACTCCTTGAGTGTGAGATGCCTCTAGTGGTAGTGCCAACACACTATTCACAGCACCCACGGCACAATTCAGAATCACAAAGTACCACAGACTCTCCACACAGAAGACAGAGCTAAAACATATATTCAGACCCAAATCTTACCATAATGACAATGCAGACAACAACACCATCCCCGAGTCTTCCCTTGCCAGGCCTCCATGAAACAAATTACACGCAATCGCACACACACTAGCCAGCAGCCTGCATCCTTCCTAGCTCTGGCTGCTCTCCAGACTACCTTCCTCTCAGCTCTGCTCTAGCTCTGCCTCTTCCTGCCCCACCCATTCAGCAACTTCCTCCCACCACGGGCTCCGTGAGACTTAATGGGCCTATTAATGAATGGGAAAGATTTTCTAATTCAAATTACTATTACACTAGGATAAGAAGCGGCCAGCTGTCCTCTTTCCTGCTGGTCAGTCACTACCATCCATCTACCCTTGAGCAGGGGTCCTGTTCCTTCTTCGGTCCTCAGCCTGCCCTCCAGGATCACTAACCAAATACTTGGAGGCCTCTGGGACATCCTCAGTTCACTCTTTTCTGTCATGTGGAGTCCACCCACCTCCCTCTGCTGTCTGCCTGCCATCCCTGGCTGCTTCACTGGCCTCTCTTCTTCCAGCTGGTCATTCCTTTGATGGCTTTTTTCACTCCTGTGTCTCAGGGTGCATCATTATTCACACTTAATGTCTGTACCGCTCATGTTGGGATACTCCTCTTTGGTTATTTGGAGACATGTGGCCCAACTGGTAAGATGTTAGTGTTGAAAAGATGGGCCTCTGCCTTCAAGGGAAGTTGGGGCTGGTCGATTCCTGAAACATATCTAGCCTGTTGTCCTCCTTTACATCTCTGGGCCCAGCTCATTGTCCATTTGTCCTCTCTGGCCCAGACAGACATACATAATGTTGGGCAGGTTCCATAGGGATAAGTCCATTCAGATGCATGTTGAAATCTGAACCACAGACATTCTTCACCCCCTTGATCTTTCCTGTTGATGAACAGTCCATATTCCTTTGGGTAACCCCAGCTCTCCTCCAGGGGTCCTAAAGAATTGTGGGACTTGAGGCAGCCCCAAACAGAAGCCTCTTTTCTGCATGTCTTCCATCAAAATGGTCAACATACAGCTTCCCAGAATATGTCTCCCCTCAGGTTGATGATCAGAGAGCCATCAAACAGGATTACTCCAGGAATCTCTGACAAGCTGAATGGATGGATGCAGGACCCTTTGCTCTGAAAGTGCATTGGGAGGTCTCAGTCAGTTTTACTGAGGCAATTTTGGTTTGGTTTCACAACAAGGAACAGCCTGTACGATGAGATCTGATATTCTCTACGTTTTGCAGTTTGTTGTAAGACGGTACAGACACTCTGGTTCCTTGTGAAGGAAAGCCTTCCTTGAGAATGCCCATATTTGGGCACAGATGCCTCCTCAGGGAGAATTTGTATCAGTGGCAGAGGAAGCTTTGGATTGGTGGTCACTGATCTTCCCTAGGCACATCTGGGACTGTAACTTGGGGCTCTTTTTTCCTCCTGTTGACAGTTCTGTTTTCATCCTTCCTTTCTGTAAAGGCACTCACTCTCCACCACTTCTCTCTGCTTCATGTTGTCATCATGATTGGCCATAACCTTCTGTGTAAGATTTTACAAACAATTCTGTCTCTCTCTCTCTCTGAAGTAAATCAGATGTTCACTAATTTCCCTGTCCCTCAGCAGGAGAACCGCTCCTTCATTTCCAAACGTGGAACACCACAGACTTTTCGTCCGTTTGGGTGTCTCTTCACTTTCTTTGATTGCTTTGGAGTGTAGGCACAGTCGTGGCGTCGCTGGGTCTGAGGGCATGCGGCTGATGTCCTCGTCTTTGTTACTTTTTTTATTCATTCTGATCTGAGCTCAGCCAAGTCAGTGACCTGATGCTACAGATGCTTATTCAGCGATCAGTCTTGCATCAATCACAAGTCTGTGCTCCTTTCCACTCATTTAACTCTTTGTGGTGTTAGTTGGTGTTCACTGTGTCCAGCACTTAGCAATGTTTTGAAGTTTTTTGTTCAAAGAAGGTATTGCTTAGATGAGGCAGTATGGCACAGTGGCCTTGAAGCCAGAAGACTTGGGTTCAAATCCTACTTCAGACACTTGCTGGGTGCCCATGGTCGACTCAGTGCCCATCTTTGTGCTTCATCAAATAAGAGGGCTGGACTTGAGGGCCTCTGAAGACCCTCCCAGCTCTTAAAGTATAGAAGGGTGCGAGGCCTCAATGTTATCTGTATTCATCTGCATGCTCATCTTTCTTCTGAACCAAACTTCCCCATTTCCTTCTCCCTACTTTTGCACTGAAGTCACAAATTCTCAGTGTATGCTGACTTGATTTGTCAAGTCTTATTAGGTCATTTGTAGATTTTGTAGCCCCCAGTAACCACTATTGGGTGACTGCGTGAGCAGCTGGAGCAAGCACCTCTCATTAGTACTGCAATACTCAATAACCCAGTACCAGTGAAGTTGCTTTTTGTGGCTTCTGGGCATATAATACAAGAACCCTACCAACCCTTCTCTCTCTCCTCCTGGGAGACATCCTCCTTTTTAGCAGCTTTGTGTAGAGCAAGAGTGTCATCAAGTGCCATTCAGCTTCTCCAGCAGCGTGTCCACTTGTAGGCCATTAGACAAGGACCTCATGTTCAAGGTTGATGACAGTGTAGAAGTCAGGAGATTCTGCCCCATTTCCTGGCCCTTTGTCGCTGTCCCTACAGAAGGAAAGGACCCACATGGCTCCCATGCCATAGTGAGGCCCATATTGGAGGATTGGGGGGTGTCATCGGTAGTCTTTGGCTTCCTTCACCAATATCAGCTGACTGTGAGCTTGAGCACTCTTGCCTCCAGCTTGTTGGATGTCACCATGTCTCTGTGTCTGTAAAGAACTCCCTCTTTACCTGTCATTAAGCCAAGCAGATTTTACTTGTGGAAACAAGGGGAAATTGAATCAGACAGCAATGAACATTCTTCCTTTTATGTTTGGCATAGGTGTGCATTTTATAGGCTTCTAGGTATGTATGTGTGCGTGTGCGTGTGCGTGTGTGTGTGTAGGGTGGGGATGTCTTTGAACATTGTGCAGTTCCTTTGTTTACATTCTGTTTGTGTCACCAATGGCTGTGTGGTTGTCATAGTGATTCAGACTATCAAGGTTTCACCAGGATGGAGTTGGTCTTCTTCCACTTCAGGGCCTTGAATCCATACCCTCTGAGAACTGACTGACAGAGCTGGGCCAGGGATGTTCAGCCAGAAGAAGAGGAGATGTAGGGGTGAGCTGATAAAGGCTGTTGTTGGAAGAAGGGATTAGGCTTGTTCTATTTCACCCAAGCCAAGGACTAGAAACGAGTGGAAGTCTGGAAGGGGCATTCAGATATGATGTCAAGGAGAGTTTTCTAAGTGAATGTTGTGCTGGCTCAGGAGGGGCTGGGTTCTGAACAAATGTCCAGTACTTTAGAGTGAGGAGTCTCTCTTCCTCTAAATTCTAGAATTTTATAGATGAGAGTTTGGTCTGAAATTCCAGAGCTCAGAGGTTACAGGGCTAAGATTTGAAGATAGGTCTTCTGACCCAAACCTAGGCCTTCTTCTGCTACAGTGTGCTCTCTTTCCATAGCAATGGATGGTTCATGGGCATGAATTGATGAAGGCCTGACTCCTGGCTCCATAATGTCTATTCAGATCCTCGTACTTCTCCTATTCACCTTAAATTCTTAAGTTAGCTTTCAGACTTTTGACCTGAGAGACTCAGTCCTACCATAGCTTTATCGCCAAATCTCCACATTCTGCTTCTCCTAGAGGATTCCCCCAACCCTCTGTGTTCACCTTGCATGTGAACCACCCCCCAACCTCCTCAATCTTTTGGCCTTCAGTTATTTCTTGCTCCTGAATGCAAAGATATATCTAATAGTGTCCACCCTGAATGCTTCTGGCCTTTGGGTGTCATTTTTAGTTGCTTTGCTACATTTTCACTATAGCAGTTTCCTTTCTCCAATCACAGGGAAAGGTGGATATTGATAAATTATTTAATCTCTTTCAGACTCATATTCAAGGACAGAGATGAAACAAGATATTGCAAAAAATGAATCATCCCAGGACCTGGTAACAGAAAAACTCAGAAGGGTTGATCTTTGCTATTCCATGTGGGGGGATGACAGAGAAGGTGAGAGCCAGTTAAAGAGGCAGGGAAGTCAGGAGAGACTTGTGAGACCAGTGCCTGTGCATCAGAAGATTCATCCTAGGGAGAACCATGAATGTTATGAATGTGGGAAAGGCTTCAGTAACCAGAGAAATCTTATTGTTGTTCAGAGCATTCATATTGGAGAGATAATTGATAAATGTGAGTCATATATAAAAGCCTTGACACAGAGGTCTCATCTTACCCAGAATCAGAGAATCCATACTGGAGAGAAGTCTTATAAGTGCAGTGAATGTGGCAAAAGTTTTAGTCGTCATTCACACCTTATACAGCATCAGAGGATTCACACAGGAGAGAAGCCTTATCAGTGTGATGAATGTGGGAAGGCCTTCAGTCAGTGTTCACACCTTATTAAACACCAGAGGATTCATACTAGAGAGAAGCCTTATGGATGTACTGAATGTGGGAAAGCCTTTAGCAACCACTCACAGCTTATTAAGCACCAGACCATGCATACTGGAGATATTCCTTATCATTGTAATGAATGTGGAAAGGCCTTCAGTGGATGCTCAGATCTTCTTAAACATCAGAAAATGCACACTGGAGGGAAGCCTTATCAGTGTGATGAATGTGGGAAAGCCTTCAGTCATTCCTCCCACCTTATGGTGCATGAAAGGATTCATACAGGGGAGAAACCTTATAAATGCAATGAATGTGGAAAAGCCTTCACTCAGTTCTCAAACCTTATTCAACATCAGAAGACTCATTCTGGAGAAAAGCCTTTTAAGTGCGATGAATGTGGGAAAGCTTTCAGTCGTCAGTCACACCTCACTCAGCATCAGAGAATTCATACTGGAGAGAAGCCTTATCAATGTAAAGAATGTGGGAAGGCCTTCAGTAACCGATCACACCTTATTCAGCACCAGAGGGTTCATACTGGAGAGAAATCTTACAGATGTCATGAATGTGGAAAGGCCTTCAGTCATTCCTCCCACCTTATGGTGCATGAAAGGATTCATACTGGACAGAAGCCTTATCAATGCAATGTATGTGGGATAGCCTTCAGTCAGTGTTCAAACCTCATTAAACACCAGAGGATTCATACTAGAGAGAAACCTCGTAAATATGACCGTGGGAGAGCCATCAGTCACCATCCATATCATTAAACCTCAGAGTACATGCCTTACTCATATAAGAGGATTCATACTGGGTTGAAAACCAAGCTATTTAGAATTTAATTGAGCTGTGTTTCTGAAGTCCTAATCTGCAGCCTTATTATGCTGCAGAGATGACCACAGATTCTTGAGTTCTATGGCATAAGAACACAAGTTTGGGAAGGTTCTACCATGCTGTAAAGAATTTGAATATGGCCTAAGTAACAGACTGTGTCTGCTTCCCAGTAACCTGCCTAAGCATCTAGAGGCAGATCACCAGTAAGCTGGCCACTTAGTGATGATTTCTTTGGCTATGGCAGCCTATATAAACCTAATAAAGCAAAATATAAACTGGCGCCTAGGCCTGAACGGCTTTGGATTCTGAGATAATGGTGACTGTCTCCAGGCAGGGGATGGAGGGTCCTAAGAACTAAAGTTTTGAGGCTCTCTTTAAGTTTTAATTTTGCTCTTGTGGGAGATCTCTGTGTAGTTACTAAGAAGTGGATACACCACTGGAAGAATTTAACAGTACTGGTTTTGACACTCTTACTACAGATATGAAACCGAAAGAGAAAAGGAAGTTGCAGCTACATAGAAGGATGGCTCCTAGGTTCTCTTTAGAGAGGTAAATGTCAAATGTGGCAAAAATTGGTTTTTTACTATGTGTCATTTCATTTTGTAAGATATTTGGATTTTTCCTATTTCTGTGCCAGTGATAAGTATTTTCAAAGATCATCATGAAATTAATTTCAACTTAGGTATCAACATCGGTTGCAGAGGATTAAGAGGTGAAACATTCTACAAGAGCTCAATAAGATCCTCCAAATTAAGTCAGCGGTACTTTAGATACCCAGCGCCTTGAGCACAGAAGCAGGGAGAAGCAGGGATGAAGAAAAATGTTGGGAAATATGATTAAGGGATAAAGAATGAGTGCAGGCTGTATAGACAACGCAGAATTCTCAGACTGTACAGCAGAAATATCAAAGCCGCAGACAGACTCATGAACTTAATTATTCCTGAAAAATGGTGACCAAGACAGCATCCATCACTACTATCCCATCATGCCGACTTTCCTATTACATAAAAACAATTGTAAGAATAATCCGTGCACTCACTAAGGCTGTTCTTTGAAGAGAGGAGGCAAGCTGTCATGAGTCACATTCCACAATAGACCACATATTGACCATCACACAACTGACCAAAAGATTAGCAAATACAAGGTTCTTCCTGCTGATTTTTGATGGCTATGGGAAGCATTTGGTTTATTTATGAGAACAAAATACTTTTCTCCAAAGTGTCTTTAAAGCATGTCTCAGAATCATGTCAGTTCTCTTAAAAGATGAACCGGTAGAGATGACCATGGTCAATGACCTTGTAACCATTAACATCAAGCAAGCCATAAAACAGGGAGAGACGTAAGGCCGCCAGAGCTATGTGCACTGCACCAGAGAGTCCAGACCCAGTGTGGGTTGGGATCTGTGTCCATGAGTAGGGCATTAATGTGTCTCCAGGAGGCAACATGATGATTCCATCTAATGCAGAAATTCGGACTATTTCCATTTGTCATTAGGATGGATTTTGCCTTGTCATCCTTTTTGTTCATGCTTCCTGGAAGGGGGAAATCTTCATTTTTTATGAATTCCAACTATTGATTCTAGTTATATTCCATTTCAGTTTTCTTTAGGCAATTCTTACACTTCCCTAATGTTAATCTCTTCATATATGTATGTATCGTAGTTATTTATATGTATGTATATATATTGACATAGGCTTAGCACCTCCAGTTTGGTCAAGTGACTAAGGAACGGCATGGTTCTCCGATGATGAAGAGCTCCGTCTCTTCCTGATTTCTAAACTTCTCGCTCACAGGCCCCATCCCCGCCACCTGCAGACACATCAAGATCTCTCCCATCACTTGACTCCATCATCCTCCCAAGACATTGACCTGTATTCCTTCTGCCCAACTCAGACACTCCTAGAAAAGGTTCTCTCCTTTCCTTCACTGGGTGCGCCCTCATGCGTGCCGTGTCCAGAGTATCCAGGATACAGAGACAACACTGAGGCCACCCCAGCCTTCGTAGGGAAGGAAGGCAGTGGCAGATGGTGCCTCCCAAAAGGCTGGAGGTGGAAGGAATGTGTGAGAACAGAGGAGCAGGCTGACTCTGCTTGACTGCCCCAGGTGTGGAGCAGTGTGGAAGAAGGCCTTAAAGGCTGAGCAGAGGAATTCCCTTTTATCCTGGGGGCACGTGGGCCTCTAGGGCCTTGGGCGCAGCTTTTTGACTGAGTCCAAGTTTTACTGGACAAATCCTTTTACGAAAGGGATGCCAAAGGATGGCACTTGAGAACCCAGAGGGCCACACGTGGCCTCGAGGCTGCAGATTCCCCCACCCCTGGTTTAGGCCTCCACTGCCAAGACTCTTAATTGAGGTGAACAGGGCAGTGTGACCTTGGGCAAGTCCCTCAGCTTCTGCCTGCCTCTGTTTCCCCAAGTGCTCAGGGGGCTGCTGTGGGGCCTTCCTTTCTGGTGCCCCCCTATCAGGTCTTCTCACCCCTGTGTTCGCGGGTCTCTCCAGCTCTGGTGCCAGGGCTTGGGTCAGTGCCCACCACAGTGCCCGGTGCATGCCCATTAGCTAGAGGGGGCCTGGTACAGACCGTCCAGGTGCCCTGCTGTGGCAGAGGGCTTCCCCCATCAGAAGGGGCATGCCAGCTCCCTTAAACTGCAGACCACCGTGCTGATTATTGCCTAAGGAGCCGGCCCAGTTGGCACAAGGTAATGGCCACGCAGGCGCCTTTGGGGCCGGGGGTGGTCGGTCCAGGGTCGAAGCTCCCTGGAGCAGCGGGGCCCTCTGGGCTGCTGTCTCCCACCTCCGAGCCTTTGCCCAGGCCGTGCTCCCGAATCCCTGGGCCGCCTGCCATCCTCCATGGGTTCGGCTGTTAGCTTCCTTGCATTTTTTAAACCGTCCCGTTTTGAACCCTTTGCCCCTTAATGCCAGCGCCACGTGACGCCGGGAGGTCACCAAACCATCGGAGGGCCCTAGGCACGGGAGCCTAAGGCTGAGGCCCCGCCCTCCGGTGACGTCTTCCGCCCTGCCCTCGGTCCCTGGGAAGGCGGGGTCGGAAGCGCCCTCTCGGTTGCCATAGAGACAGAAGGGCCTCCCTCAGCCGAGAGAAGGAAAGCGAGGGGCGGGGAGGATAGCCACCGATTGGCCGAGGACTGGCTGGAGCCTCCCCTGTGGGCATGCGCCATGGAGCCCGAACGGCAGCCCTCGCGGCGCTCTCGGGTGCCTGTTCCGGAAGAGGAGAGGCGCTTCCTGAGGTATTCTAGGATGTGTAGTTCGGCGACGGAAAGGGCGCAGGCGCACCGAGAGCCCCGAGGCTGGGCATGCGCGCTCTGCTGCGTCCACCATTGCAGGCCCCGTCCGCCCGCTCGGCGGTGGTGTTTCCGCGGCCTCTTCCCCGCACCCCGGGGGAGCGTCATCAGGTCTGTACGTGTGGACCCCAGGGTCCGAGTCCCCCGACTCCTCCCGGCGAGCCGTTATGCGCCCCGACACGGGAAGGGGCGGGGTCCCGGGGGGAGGACTGGGCGGGGGAGGGAAATGTCCACGGGAGGAAAAAGAGGCGGAGCCTGTGACGTCATCTGTTGCTGGGTCCTCGGCCTGAGGGGGCGGGGCCTGATGACACCGGGTTGTCGGCTTCCCCAGGAGAGAGTTGGCCCCGCCCCCTTGTTCTTAGGGCCCCAGACCGGGATGGGCGTCTCTGCTTAGGTGTCCCCGGAGGGGAAACTGAGGCCCGGGTCACGTCCTGGAAGGGAGCCCAGGTCTGTGACCCCCTGGGGGGCCCAGCCGCGGTGAGGGCCCAGCCCACGTTGGGGGGCCCTCCTCCCCCTCCCCCCCACGCCCCGTCCTGCCCGCGGCAGCCACGCCCCCAGGCCCGACGCTGGAGGAGGCAGGTGCGAAGGGCCCGGGTTCAAGAACCTCCCCCCCGGCCCCCCATGGATGGCTCCCCAACCCTCCCCTTCCTGCCCCCCCAGAGGCCGCCCCCCCACTCCCCATGGATGGCTCCCTAGGCCCCCCTTCC
>CM052674.1:400476419-400496205 GCA_028533205.1 Lagorchestes hirsutus | reverse complement strand
CTGGTCCCCAGACCTAGGAGTGAGCGCCCCGACCCTGCTGGAAAAGGCGCCTCCTTCTGGTCATCAAATGCGGTCAGAGAGAGACCTCCTGTCCTGGGATTGTACCTGGACAAGGGCATTGTCCTACCTAGTCCTGGGCGGGCCGGCCCTCCGCCCCCTGGCCAGCTCTCCACCCCCAGCCAGCCCTCCTCCCCCTGCCAGCCCTCCTCCCCTGGCCAGCCCTGTGCCCCCTGGCCAGCCCTGTGCCCCCTGCCAGCCCTCCGCCTCCTGCCAGCCCTCTGCCCCCTGGCCAGCCCTCCGCCCCCTGGCCAGCTCTCCACCCCCAGCCAGCCCTCCTCCCCCTGCCAGCCCTCCTCCCCTGGCCAGCCCTGTGCCCCCTGCCAGCCTCCGCCTCCTGCCAGCCCTCCGCCCCCTGGCCAGCCTCTGCCCCCTGTCAGCCTCTGCCCTCTGCCAGCCCTCCATCTAGGCCACCCCTGTCTCAAAGCCGTGACCTGGGAGAGAAGGTCCTCAGCTCCCCTGATTCTGCCTTCAGGGGCTCATTCCAGGATGGACCCCTCTGGGGCCAGGGAAGCTGATGTTAGACTGAAGAAGGGGCCTGGAAGGGGAAGGGAGATGATTCCTGGCCTTGGTGGCCCTTGTGTGGACACTGCTCGAGTCCTCATCCCGGAGGGTGGAGTGGGTCTCCTTCCTCCATTTTTCCTTTGACTTGGGCAGTCTCCAAGGGTCTTCCTGCACACTGTCTCTGCGGTCTGAGGGGAGAGCGCTCTTATATGTGGAGGACTTCCTGTCCACTCCTGAAGACCTGAGGGCATGGACATCATATGAGAGGGGGCAGACAGACTGGGGGGGGCAGCTGCCATCTGCACTGTGGCCCCCCCAGAGTTAAGTCTTGTGTTTCTCCCTTGGGGACAAGGATCCCATACCCAGTGGCCCAGGCATTAGGTGGCTGGCAGCTGATTGCCAGGTTGTGCTTGAGAACCTGCCCTCCGTCTGGCAGCAGGCTGGGTGGGGCCAGGAGGCCTGGATTCGATTCCTGCACGTTTGTGGACCTTAGTTTACCTATCTGTTAAATGAGAAAATTGAAGTTCTCTCTCTAATCTCTTACCTTTAAGGATGGGCCTCGAACATTTTTACCTTCTTAAAAATTGTTGAAGACTTCCCTACCCTGAACTTTGGCTTATGTGGGTTCTGTCAGTATTTCTGAACGAGAAGAGATCTGTGTGTGGGGTTGAAAGTTCTTTGGACCCCACAGTCCTTTGATGGGGGTTCCCTTTGACAAGTACTAGCTTCGTGCCTGAAGCCGTGTTTTGTTGACATAGCTTTGTTGATAGGCCCATCTGACAGCACTCAGCCAAGGGACAGAGACTTGAGCAAAAAGGTCACTCTTCTCTTGCTTCGTTTTTAGGTAGCTGACCCTCGGCCACACTCTGGTCCCCACTCTTCTCTTCTGGACCCCCTAGAGCTGCGTCTCCATGGAGGTGACCACGCTTTGGTGGGGTCACAGCATGGAGTCCACAAGAAGGGCTGGGGCCTCAGGCCGGGCCACCTGAGGAGCAGAGCTTCCGAGGTTCGGTCTTCCCCCAGCCTGGATGCCAGAGAGGTGAGTTCCATGGAGACTCGTGGAGGGCATGTTGGGGACATTGGGAGATGAGGCAGGTGGTGTGCTGGGGGCTTTGGACCCTGGAAGGCCAACATTATGTTTATTCTATAAGGCCCTGAAGGCAGAATTAGGAGTGTGGAGACTTTGGCCCAGCGTCTTGCTGTGCCAGTGATGCCGCGGAAGCCTGGTGTGCCCTCCCAGTCTTCCCACTGTCTCTGGGATGTTCTGGGCCCTAGAGGAGGTCCCTCCTTGAGTCTTCAAATGCTGATAAAGATCCTACTGTGTGCTGGGCCCTTTGCTGAGTGCAGGGAATATAGAGGAAGGCAAAAGATACTTGCTGCCCTCATGGAGCTTACAACCTAGTGGGGAAGACCATATACAAAAGGAAGCTAAATGGAGGAGTGGGGGGAAGACTGTGTAGAGTCCTGGTGCCCTCCTGGCACTTTCCTCACTGAAGAGTTTCTTAGGAAAGGAAAGCATGGTGGGAAAGGCCCCGTACAGGATCAGTTAATTGAGGGGTGGTCTCACAGGGAGGCCTAAGAGGAGGCCAGAAGTGGGCAGGACAGGGTGGGCATCCAGAGAGAATGCTTGGACTGTTGGGAGATGGCCACAGACCTCCTGGGTGCTCTCAACTCTTCCCCTGTCTTCCAGGGCAGCGTTTGCCCACACCTCCTCAAGGGGACCCTCAGCTGAGTCGTGGCTGGCCAGCCTGAAAGTGGCTTCGATCGCAGGAGCCGTGTGCAGCATGTCCTTCACACTCTTCCCCTCCGACCTGGTGCCCTTTGAAGATCTCTTCTCCAAGCCCCCAAATCCCATGCTCGGCCCCAGCTTGACTAAAGATCAGCATGTTTCACCCCAGGAGGGCTGTGGGAAGCTGAGCTGCTCACAGTCGGGCCCTGGGCTGGCCCTGTATGCTCCACTCTCTGGGTCTTCACCTAGCCCCACCAGCTTTGGGGATGTGGTGCAGGAGCCTTCAAGCCCCTGCCAAGCTTCAGAGCCCAGCCCTGATGGCCCTGGGGCTGCAGAGACCTCTGGAGATTCCCCTTGCTGTGATTTTGGGGACCTGTTTTGCAAACCTCCAAACCCCATGCTTTCCCCCAGCATGGCACTCCCAGGCTCAGGAAGTGTGACCTGTGCATCTCTGCTCCAGGTGATGACTCCATCCCTGCTATCCCCCAGGCCTACTCCTGGCTCAAGGCCCGGGACTTTGAACCCAGACAGTGCTGCCTGCAGGCCCAGACCGGGGGAAGGCGGGTCCAAGAAACATAGTGGCCAAGGTGGTGGCCTTCGACCAGATGGCAAGAAGAGAGGCAAGGAGCCTGGAACTCTTGCTGCCAAGGGGAAGCAGCCCCAGGAGGAGGACTTTGCCCAGCTCCTTGAGCAGTACAGACGGGAGAGGGAGGCCTCTGAGGCGGCCCCAGTGCCCCCACTTATGGAGGGCAGGACAAAGAAAGGGGCCAAGCGTAGCTCTGGGGCCAGAAATGCCAGCCGTGCCAAGAAGAGGAAGCGGGTAGGGCCGGCGAAGGCCCAGGGCCCCAGGCACCCGGCGGGGCCTTCCACTGCCCCAGAGCATGCCCCTGTGAGCGAGGAGTTCATCCAGAAGAACACAGTGGTCCTGGGCTCGCAGAGGGTGTGCAAGTATTTCCTGGCTGGACGGTGTGTCCGTGGAGAGCAGTGTCGGCTGGACCATGCAGCTGATGGTCTCAAGTTCCAGCAACTCTGCAAGTTCTATGTGCAAGGCTACTGTACGCGGGGAGACCAGTGCCGCTTCTTGCACCACGAGTTCCCCTGTAAGTTCTTCCACACGGGTGCCAAGTGCTACCAGGGTGACCACTGTGTCTTCTCCCATGCGCCCCTGACTCCTGAGACAGAGGGCCTGCTGAGGGCCGCCCTGGCGGGCCCAGCCCCCGCAGAGGTGACTCCTGCGGCTCCCTCCTGATACCAAGGGCTGACCGAGGATCTCTCCGATGAGGCCTCCACCCTGACCCCTAACCATAACCTTGGCCCTAAGCCTTGACCCTGACTCTGAGCCTCGACCTCGACTTCTGTGTTTGGTAGAGATGGGAATTATTTTCCTCTGGTTAGCACCATGATTGCGATGAGTCATATTAAAAACCCTATGAAGTTAGGGGCAGTTGTTTATTCCCCCCCACCTCCCGAGGGATCTGGGCCAACTTTGTACCCAGTAAGGACTCCATGGTTTGCTTAGAGGACTGATCTTTGAAGGTAGCCAGCTGTGTCGCCTCCATGTTGGCTGCCTCAGAGCTTCCCTTTTAGGGGCTTGTGCTTGGGTCTTCTGCCTTCAGCAGATCAACACAACCTTGCCAAGATGCCAGCCTCTAGGGGTGAGGTCATAGGACTCCTCAGTATCACTGTGCTGGTCCCTTCCTTTTATTTTTAAAACACATCCACATTAGTCATGTTGTAAAAGAAAAATCAAAAGAAGGGGAAAACCACAAGAAAGAAAAAAACAGCAAAGAGAAAATATCATCTGCTTCGGTTTGCATTCAGGCTCTGTAGTGCTTTCCCTGGAGGTGGACAGCATTTTCCATCGAGTCCTTTGGAATTATCTTAGATCCTTGCCTTGCTCAGAAGACATAAGCTGTTCAGAGATGATCGTTGCACAGTATTGCTGTTCCCTGTGCAATATCAGTTCACATAAGTCCAGGTTTTTCTGAAGTCCCCCTGTTTGTCATTTCTTATAGCACGATAGTATTCCATTAGATTCATAGACCTCAACTTTTTCAGCCATTCCCCAACTGACGGACATCCCCTCACTTTTCAATACTTAACCACAACAAAAAGCTACTCTAAATATTTTTGTACATGTTTTTCCTTTTCCCATTTTTATGATCTCTTTGGGATATAGGCCTAGAAGTGGTATTGTTGGATGCTTTGATCAAAGGATATACACTGTTTTATAGCCCTGTGGGCCTTGTTCCAAATTGTTCTCCAGAATGATTTGGATCAGTTCACAGCTCCACCAACAATGCATTAGTGTTCCAATTTCCCCACATCTCCAGCATTTATTATTTTCCTTTTCTGTCATATTAGCCAATGTGGTAGGTGTGAGGTGGGATCTCAGAGTTGTTTTAATTTGCATTTCTCTAATCAATAGTGATTTAGAGCATTTTTTCACATGACTATAGATAGCTTTGATTTCTTCTTCTGAGATTTGCCTGTTCATATTCTTTGATCATTTATAAGTAGGGTCCCTCACTTTTAATGAGAGGCATGCTGAGGAAGGTCTCTGACACAGATTGATCATGTTGTCTTGGACATGTCTTGCCTTTGCATAGGCTCAGTTTCCCCCTGTGTCAAGTGGGGACAGTTAAGAGTTCCCTCCCAAAGAGTAGATGTGAGGCTAAATGAAGAAAAATGCCTTTGACAGGCTTGGGCAGTGCTTAAGCAGTAGGTGAACACCAGCTATGTTGCTTGGGGTGCATCCCCCATCTTGAGGGGCAGGGCAGGTGCTGCAGAGTCCATCTTCGTATCCCCAGGGTGCTGGCGAGTCCACAGGATGGATTAGCAGCAGCTGGGTCCTGCCCTCTTGGGTCTCATACCTCTGCTGCCTCTTGGTTTATAAAATGATTTCTTCCCCTCAAGCCTGGGAAGCAGGTTGTAAGAGGACGGAGTCCACAGGCATGCAGCTAGTAGGACTACCACTCAGCACCCCCTTGCCATTAGGGAGCAACAATGGTGCTGGAGGCTCAGGGTGGAGAGCAGTGATGTTGGGGTAAAGAAAGGGAGAGATTTGGATGTTTGAACAGGAAACCTCCCTGTCCTGGGGTGTGCTGGGAAAGCAGCCACTGTCATCCCTCAAGGACGGCCCACATATGGTTAGAGCTGCCTTCCTGGTTTGGACAGGCTAGACTTGTCTTGATCAGAGTGGCAGTTGCTGGGACTGGGGCCAGATGATCAGCTGTCGGGCAGCTGGGTGACCTTGAGCAAGCTCTTGGAATCTTCCCTTCCTCTAGTTCTATCAAGTGGTTCCAAAGCCCCTTTCACCTCTGACTTATGTGCTCTGGGATGGCAGGAAAGTCAGCTAAAGCTGAGCTTGTTTGTTCACCTGTGAGTGGGATGGGATTGAAGTTCTGTTATGGTCACTCCTAGGGCCCTGACATGCCCATTGGAAATGAGGGTCACACTCCACAACATGTCCCATTGACCTCTGGATAGGGCAGCCTTGTGCTGGGAGAGGCCACACCTTCTTTGTGTCTGACCCCTGGGCAGCAACAGACTCGATTCATAGAATCCCAGATGTTGGAGCTATTGGTCCTATGGAGATGATCTAGCCCAATGCCCTGTTTTTGTGAGTGGGGAAACAGGCCCAGAGAAGGGAAGATCACATGGATGGTAGAATTCTCTCTCTCTGAGGGTCATACTGAGTCTCAGGAAGAGGAAAGCCAAGTATCACACTGGTGCCAGAGCCAGGCCTATGGAGACTGAGGCTGGAGCGACTCCTCCCCTCTCAATGGGACCTCCCTTCCTGAAGGGTCCTCACCACCTTCATCTGGGTGCTGTGCCCAGAGGGCCATTTGGAAGAAGAGAGAGGAAGAGCTAGGCATTACAGATTTGTGAGAGAGGCAGGTGCTATTAGGATCCCTGGTTTATAGTTGAGGACACCGAGGCAGGCAGAGATGAAGTGAGTTGCCATGGATGACCCAGCTACTACATGCCTGAGGCTAGATTTGAACTCAGGTCTTCAGACTCCAGACTCTAAACTGTACATTGTGGTGCCCTCCTCACTTCCACCCCAGCTTTCAATGGACTTGCCTTGCCCTGGGAACCATTTCTGATCCACAGTCAGAGGTGATGATAGGTCCTTGCTGGCCTCTCATTCCAATGCACTCACCAGTCCACACTGAAGATTTGGCACCATCATTGAGTTCAACCAGATGTAGACCAGGAGAAATAGGGAGAAGGAATAATGCCCAGAAGCAGAAAAAGAAGACAGGTCAGGGGGTCATCTCTTGACTGTCCTTGGTGCATTATCCGTCTAACTTCACCCCATCCCAGCTTGGACACCCGTCCTGGCTTCTTGGGGTCAGTGTTGATGTCAAGTTGCTCCCCACCCCTGGTCTCCTGGAAGGGAAATGGAACTGAAGAATTCCTAAATGGTCAGGAAGGCTAGGGGCAGCAGAGCTTGGACCGGTTGAGTACCCCAGATCTGGGCTTCCATTCAGGGACGATGGGGCCCAAGGGAAATGTGCCAACTCAAGCATCAGCAAGGCCTTGGCTCCACTGCTGAAGGACTTTGAAAGGGCTGTGGGGTGATGGGAAATGTTCTAAGAGATGGAGGTGGACTCTAGGGAAGGAGGGCAGTGAGGAGGCATGTGAAGAAATGGCAGCTCTTCCCTTCAAGGGTCCCTGGGCAGGGCCAGGAGAACAAGAGAGCCAGGAGTACTGACGTCTAGAACCCTGTAAGGCTGGTGAAGCCTGTGCCTATGAGGCTGATTGGGCAGATGTGGGGGTGACATCCTTGGAGGAGAAGCAAGCGCAGTGAGGAACCAGGGCCTTGGCTAAGGGGCACAGTCAGACCTTCTGGGGCACCCCTCTAGGCTTCCCTCCCTCTTTACAGAACCCTGGGCTCATGTCTAAGTCCTCAGTGACGATCATCAGTGGGCATCACATCTGAGAAGGTCTCTCCAGGATAGAGGGACTGCCAAGAGCCATCACAAAAGACCCTTTGAGGGCGTCAAACCCTACCCCTCTCCTTGTGCATGTGGGGAAAGTGAGAAAGCCCAGAGGGATAGGGGCAGATTCAGGAATGGAAGATGTGTCTTAAGTTCAAATCCAGTGACCTTTCCTTGGCCCCCAGCAGCTTGATTTCCCTCAAAACCAGGATCTTAGAGATTGATGAGGTTCAGGTCCTGACCTACACTTGAACTGATCCTTGGCCATAGGAGCACAGACAGGACCTGGAGAGCATCCAGTCCAGGGGTTCTTCACCTTCTTGTGTGTCCAGGACTCCTTGGGCAGCCCCATGGCTCTCCTCCCCCACTCTCAGCTGAGATCCCTGTTTTCTACATCACTCAGGTGACTACTGCTCCTCTCCTTCCACCACATGTGACTTAGGCTTCCATGTAATTTGAGCAGGTGACATGAGCCTATTAATGAATGGGAAAGCTCTTTAAATTACCATTAATTTGACCCCCAGATCTTTCATATTCATTACATAAGTCAGTGGGGCAACTGGTATCAACAAAACTGTGACAGGGATAACAGAAAATAAGCATATAAAACAATATCTTAGGCAGCTGGTGTCAACAGGACTTTACAACAATATCACAGGGATCACACAAAAGCACGCTGGCTTCTGACTTCATCTTTCCACCCAAACTGCCCTCTCCAAAATCACCAGGGATCTCTTAGCTACTACATCTAACGGCCTTTTCTCAGTGCTTATTCTCCTGGACCTTTCAGCAGTCTTGGACGCTGCCAGTTGTTATCTATCACTAAGAGGGATCAGAAAGGCTTCTGGTACAAGAGAGGATTTTAACTGTGATTTGAAGGGAAGTTTCAGACATGGGGCACAGTCAGAGAAAGTCTGCAGAATTGGGAGATGGAGGGTCTAGTTCAGGGAACTGGCAGAAGGCCGGTGTCACTGGATCAAAGAGGAGGTAGGGAGCAGACTGGGGGTGGGGAGTGGGGGCATGCTCATCACGAAGGGCTTTGAATACCAAACAAACAGAGATTAAGTGACTTGCCCAGGGTCCTCCAGCTAGGAAGTGCCTAACTAGTTTTGAGCTGGGTCCTCTTGGCCCCATGACCAGGACTCTGCACTGCAGCAGTCACTTAATCTCTGTGCCTTAATTTCCTCAGGGTTGGTGTGAGGATCCAACCAAAACATTTTTTTTAACTGCCTAGCACATCATAGGTGATTAAGAAATGCTCCCTCCTTTATGTAGCTTATGGGAACATAGTTGTTGTCTCCTCTGTGGGACTGTGAGCTCTTTGAGAACAGAGAATGTTTTCTGCCTTGCTGTGTAATTCTAGTGCTTAGAATCCGTGTGTTCGTCCTTCGTTGCTGAAGAAGCCCGCCATCAGAGAAATGATGACCTGACTTGCCCTTGACTTTGCTTTGAGTGAGGGAGGGCTGTGCAGGTCACCAGCCTCACTTCTCCTCCAGAGCCATCTGAATCCAGTGACCAGATCTGCATCAGGATGACTGGAGATGACCCAGGATGAGGCAATTGGGGCAAAGTGACTTGCCCAAGGCCACACAGCTAGTGAGTGTCGAGTGTCTGAGGTGAGATTTGAACTCAGGTCCTCCTGGCTCCTGCACTGGCGCTCCATCCACTGCACCACCTAGTAGGTGCTTAATAAATGCTGATTGGCTTACATACACAGAATCATGTTTTTGAACGCATGATTAGAATACATAGGTTTACAAAGAGAGCCAGTTTTATTGAAATGCAATTGTCTATCATCTATCAAAGTTGTTAAAAATCCTATGTTCTAGCCTGTCCTCTAATTTTTTAGATGTGGAAGCCGAAGACTGTATTACTCAGCCAGAAGGCTGCACTTCCTCTGCTTTTTTAAATTAATATTCCCATTTTATTTTTCAAATTTATTTCTTCATTATCAGTTTTCAACAATCACTTCCATAAGTTTAAAATTTTCTTTCCCCTCCTGCCCTGCTTTGCCAAGATGGCATGCAATCTTATATGGGCTCTACGTTTTTATTACCCTATTAAACTTATTAAACCGCATTCTCATTGCACACATTTTCACTTTAGTCATGTTGTCTAGAAGAATTAAAATGAATGGGAGAAAGGAGTAAAACTAAACAAGACCAAACTTAACAAGAGAAAATGGTCTGCTTCACTCTGTATTCTGACTCCATAGCTGTTTCTCTGGATGTGGATGGCATTTTGCACCATGAGTTCTCTGGAAATAATTTAGATCCTTGCATTACTGTGAAGGGCTAAGTCTATCCAAAAGAGTCCTCACATCCTCTTCCTGTACTTCTGACTCTAGCTTCCCAAGGCTAGCAGGGATCTCAGTAGCTGCCTTGGGCAACCCACAAGAAGCTTCTCACACACAACACACTGGTAGAGAGAGGTCTAGCCTCTGCTTTCACTCCCTGGAAGGAGAGTCCGCTGGCTCTGCAGGCAGCCCATCCGATCTTGGGATGGCTTTCATTGGTCTTGACTACATCGACTTCTGTAACTTTCCTCATTTCTGCTCCCTGGATCAAGTAGGATAAGCCTAATCCAGTTTTCCCATGGGCCTTCTCAACTCAGAGAACATCATTAAATAGACCTAGAAGGGGGAGAAGTAATGGGTCCTACACAGATCCAGGAGGAGAATTCCTGACTGCCAGCCCTGGCTCAGGAGTCTTTCTGATGTCTGCTTACTACCTGTGGGACCCTTTGCATCTCTGAGCCTCAGTTTCCTCATCTATAAATGAGGGGATTGGAATGATGGATCTCGAAGGTCCCTCTCAGTCACAAGTCTATTGCCAGAGGGTCCAAGACAGTGCTGTCCATTGAGTCAATGAATGAATGCACACAACTGGAGAGAAAGGGAGAGAGCAGTACTTGGGATACTCTCTGGCTCCTGGTTGGGGGAAAGGATGTCAATTTGAAATGTTAGGCCATAGAGGAGCTCCATTCTGTTTCAGGAAAGGCACAGAGCATATGACTTCACATAGGCTTTGAATGGCCACCTCTCATTTTACAGATGGGAAAACTGAGGCCCAGAGAGGTAAAGTGACTTGCCTGAGGTCACAATGGCTGAGAAAGGATTTGAACCCAGGTCCTCTGACTTCAGACCCAGTATTATTTCAATTACCAGGCATCATCCTCTCCATGGTAGGAAAGAAAGAAGGGCCCTAGAATCTGGATGACTGTCATTCTCTCTCACCCATCCCAGCAGGAGCTTGGTTAGGGTTAGAGTTAGAGGCAGGATGCTTTTTTTGTGAGGTGCTAGGGTTCCTCCAAGGATTCCTGTTAAAACAAGAGGAGGTCTATTCATCTGTCCTGGCTGGTCTGCCTTTGCCTTCCTCTGGGGATTGCTGGGCATAAGCCTAATTGGTGACTGACTGTTGGGAGAAATTCGGCCGTGGCTAGCTGACAAGCCTGGGCCAGCTGCGGTCACTTTCTGGCTAGAGGGAAGAGAACTCTGAGGCTTTGTCCCTGTGACCTGAAGTCTTATTAAAGCCATTCAGGGTGCAGAGTGATAGAATCTTAGTGTTATCATGGTCAACTCCATCATTTTGCAGATGGGGAAACTGAGGCCTAGAGAGGGAAAAGGTCTTCCATCCTTCCTGGGTTGAAGCCACAGTCATCTGGCTATCTGAGGATTGGTTGAAGTACTTAGGGACGCTGATGGTGGGGAGGGGCTGGGGGAGAGTGCAATAGAATCAGGTTTTTGGAATGCTGTTATGTGAAAGATGGATTAAATTTATGTTGCTTGGGGGAGCAAAGCTAAGGTTACAGAGCTGTTAGTGTTTGTATAAACTCTCTCAACATTTCCTTCTAGACAACTTCTAAAAAGCACATTGAATTTAATTCTAAGAAGCGTAACCAAGAAAAAGTCAAAGTGAGCCATTTGTCCAATCTGGGACATCTTAGCAGCGCAGAACGAGAGGTCTGCAGCACTGGTGCAAAGTCTCAAAGAAAAATGTCACTCCGACCTAAGCCCAGGAAGATCACCTTGGATGGATCTTGAGTGGGAGTGTGGGGGTACATTTATCTGGCAGTTCTTGCTGAACCCTAGAAAGGTTATCCTCGGTTTGGATCTAAAAATCCCAGCCGTGGTAACTTCCTGCTAGTGTTATCAAAAACCTAATAGTGAATGGTTCAAAGACTTTTGTTGTTTGTTGATGCAAAGCCCAGAAGCCCCCTAAAGACCTAACCCATAGAGAAGTGTGAAGTCAGTTGTGGTCTGTTAATTCAATTACATACTGCAAATAACATGGGATTCAGCAGACTTCTGCAGGCATTTATGTGGCATCCACTGTGTACTAGGTGATGGAACAGGTACAAGAGGTGCCAAGATAAAGCGGGTCCTGCCTACCAAGAATCTTCAATAATGAGAAAAAATCCTCTCTGAAACTCTTGCATCATTTCAATTCTCATTGTATATTGTAGTTGGAAGCAATTGCCATATTTTACATAATTATTTATGTTTACAAATTGGACAGCAATTTTATTTTAAAAAGGGTTTTCCCCACTTCCATTAAAAGCAATTTTTAGCATTCATTGTTTTTCTCTAAGTTTTGTTCCTGAGATGGTGTATCACCAAAGCAATGTTCACAGCCCTGAGGACGACTATGAATATGCTGGGGTAGTTGTGAATTGCAAAGTGTAACAGACACCCCATACGGAAGGCAGAATATAAACATTTATTCGGACACCAGAAAGTCAAATCCATTATGGTAACAAGAAGTCAATACACATGAGCATTGAAGGGGACAACACTGTTCCCAAGCCTTCCCCCCTTTTCCCTTCCTCCCTCCCCCTGCCCCTGCTAGTGCCTTCACACAACACTAGCTATGCCTGTCTTTGTCCTGTCTCCTCCACCCTACCAACTTGCTCTGAGTTCTGCTCCACACTGCATGTTCCTCCTGTTCAGCAAGCTTCTCCCACCATGTGTGACTTAAGCTTCCATGTGATTTGAGCAGGTCACATGGGCCTATTAATGGGTGGAAAAGATCTTCAAATGAAGCAAAAATACATAAACAATAAATTCAACCCTAAGATCTTTTTTATCTAATACATAGGTCAATGGGGCAACTGGTGTCAACAGAACTTTACAATATAACAGGGATCACAAAAAACAAGCACACAAAGCAATATGTTAGGGTAGGGCTTGAGCACATGCAACCCATCTCTCCCCCCCTTGAATGAATAGGGCCTACAATCTTGGAATAAGGGGTGAAGGTCTCTTCTTCCATAGCTACTTCCTGCTGAAATTGGACATGGAGTTGTCCCTGCCCATTTGAGAGGTCGGTTGTTTGGCTGGCCTCTGGAGCTTGGTCAATGCCAGATCCAGGGGTGAGACATCACAGTTGTGGACAGGGGAGTGTGACCTCTGGCAGAAGCAATCAGGTTTCTGCAGGTGAAGGATACTAAGCATGATGGAAACAAATCTAGAGACCAAGTTTAGCAGACAAAAAGTCAAAAAGAAACAAGGAGGCAATAACCAGAAGTAGGGTAGATGTAGGGTCAGCCGAGTTTCTAGAGTCCATGAACTCACTCTCCCAGCCTCATTCATAGTAGAATATAGGAATTAAAGGTACAATTTGGTAATCATCCTCTCCTGAATAAACAACGATTATTATTACGAGTATTATCTTCCTCTCTGCTATAATTTCCACAGCCTTTGAAACACTGTCTGACTTCTGTTTCCCCCACACTTTAGCTCCCAATTTTATTCTATCTAACCCTTCAGTTCCTCTGCTAGTTATTTCAGAAGGAGGGTCAGTTTTCACAAGGGGTATTGTTTCACAAAGAATGATAATCACTTGAACTATTCTATCAAATTTTACAATACTGTATGGGTTCTTTTTTTTTCCAGTTTATTAATACAATATTTGTCTTCCCCCTGTCAAACCCCAAGCCTGGTAAGGGCCACCTGGCAAGATGGAGGGGGAGGTATTCACAGGCTGCAGGAGACATGGAAGGACCAGGAGGACGAGGAGGAACATTCAGAAATGTTGGGAGTTAGAAATGGCTCCATCACATGGCAAAGAGGATGAGGAAGGCCACCATCAGGCAAAAGAGCCCCATGGCCTCAGACAGGGCAAAGCCCAGGATGGCATAGGAAAAGAGTTGCTGCTTCAAGGAGAGGTTCCTGGCATAACCAATGATGAGACTTACAAACACAGTCCCAGTACTAGCTCCAGAGCCAGCCACCCCCACAATGGCAGCCCCAGCTCCAATGAACTTGGCTGCTGTGTCAATGTCCCTTGAGACAGCACTAGTTTGGAATCCACATATGGGGACAAATGAGGTCAAGGGATCTGATGCTGCCAAAATGCTGAGGTTCTCATCTGTCCGAACCTCTTGCCATTTTAGCACCACTGCAGATAATGGTCTACTCAGCAACTGAGAGCTGCTCCTCACAAGTGCAAGGGTAGAGATGAATTTGGTGGAGATGTACATTCCCAAGGGGTGAGGGGCAAAGCTGAAGAGCTGCTGGCAGAGCAGAGAAGACAGAGAGCTACTGTATGGGTTAGGGTTAGGTGCTACAAGAAAGTCTCTTTAGAGCAAGATCAGCAAAACACAGGGACTTGTGTTATTAATAGCCTTACCCATTAGTTCTACCACATGCACAAGTGAACCTGGGGGGAGGAAATGTAGGCATCAGGTAAGGTAACCTGGAGCCCACTTCCCCAAGGCTGAGGGTTCTAGAGGGGAGAGTGTGCCTCCCTCACCAGTTAAAGGGCATGTGGTTGTACTTCTGCACTTGCTCTATCCTCTCAGGAACTATTCCTTTGCAAAAGCTAATCAATAAGGATTGCTTCTCAGTGAAAATAAACAGCCATAGTTCTAGTCATTAGATAGTGTTTCTGGACTTCTGCCCCAAATCAGCCTTGCTTGCCCCCTCCCACTCTGCTCCTGGAGCAAAAATAACCATTTCTAGTCTCTCTTCTCCCTGACAGTTCTCCAGAAGTCTTGAAGATATATACACACCATGCAAACTCAGTCACGGAAGTGTTCTTTTGGAGCTAATATTTGTTATTCTGGTCCTGTGTATTTATACTCTGTTGTTCCTCATGCCAGATGACCTCAGAGATTCAGATTTTTTGGTCTTGAACATCTTTGTCAAAGACATCCAAGGCTACAAAGCTTCTTAATGATTGCCTTCTGACTTCTGACCTATTGAGCAAGTCTGTGGTTCACTAGAAGTTGGGAAGAGCTGAGGAAGCAAAAACAGCCATGAGAGAGATCCAAAGGAGAGCACTCACCCAGCCTGGAAAGGTCTGCCTGCATGGAGAATCCCAACACGTTCAAGTCTGTGAAGGGGATACCTTTCATTCCTGAAGTCATTGATGCGGAGACAGTCGAAAGGATATGCAATGAGTTTGAAATTCGGGACAAAGACGTCATTATAATGACCTACCCCAAGTCAGGTAAAGAGCAGGGTTGACAACCCAGAGAGGGGGTAGGTGACTGGAAATATTAACTTCCTGCTGTTCCTGCACATTCTTGGCCTTAATATTGAAGGAAAGGACTTGAGACCAGGCAGCCCAGGCTCCTCCTTGGAGAGCCAAGATTCTTAAACTTTAGTGTCTCTTGTTCCCTCTGGCAGACAATTTGCTGAAACACATAGACCCCTCATCCAAATAAGATTTTAAATAATTGAAGGAAGTGCCAAACTTCAGTAAAAGGTTAGTGAAAACAAAGATGTAATTTCACCCCATCAAGTTCATGGATCTCCTGAAATTTCTAAGCAGTCAATTTTCTAGGTCCATGCACTTCAGATTAAGAAGCCCAGGTATGAAGTGAATCCCTGGACCCCTAGAAAAGTAGGAACTGGTTAGAGTTCATAGACATAATAGAACTGTAATCCTGACCCTGTGGTTTTACCATTGTGTCCTGAGTCCTCTTTGAAGGAAGAGGTGTTCAGGCCACTTCAGTGGAACCAGGCAGGATTTATGGTCTTGGTCCAGGGGAACAATGAATTGTACCACAAGGAAAGCATCAAAGAAAATGGCAGCACTCACCTTAAGAGGGTCCAAGGATTGTAGGAGAGACAAAAGAATTTCCCAGAAAGGCTATTGTTAATCTAATGACAATCCCATTTTCTTTTCTTTTTGATTTTAATTAATTTACTTTTCAACAACCATTTCCACAAGATTTTGAGTTTCAAATTTTTACTGCAATCCCCTTCCCTTTCCCCAAGATAGCATGCATTCTGATTACTTCCTCCCCCAATCTGCCCTTCCTTCTATTATCCCCCCCTCTTATGCCCTTCCCCTATACTTTCCTGTAGGGTAAGATAGATTTTCATACCCAATTAAGTGTGTATATTATTCTCTCCTTAAGCCAAATCTAATAAGAGTAAGGTTCACTCATTACTCTTACCTTCCCCCTTTTTCCCTCCAATGTAAAAGTTTTTTCTTGCCTCTTATATAAGACAATTGATCACATTCTACCTCTCCCTTTCTCCTTCTCCCAGTACATTCCTCTCTAACCCTTTAATATTGTTTTTTAGATATCATCCTTTCATATTCAACTCACTCTGGGCCCTCTCACATATATTCCCTCCAACTATCTTAATACTGCAAAAACTCTCATGGGTTACAAATATCATGCTTCCATGTAGGAATGTAAATACTTCAACTTTAGTAAGTCCTCCATCATTTTCCCTTCCTATTCACTCCGTGACTGGGGCCAGACCAAGCTCTTCTCTCATCCAGATCTGGACAGACATTTCTCACTGACATTCTGTGTTGTATTAGGTATTTGTTGGTTGAGAAGTCTGAAAACTCCCACAACTGCCAGTGATTTAATGCCCTGAGACCTGCTCCAGTCCAGTCTGTGCCACACAGAGGATCCTGGAGTGTGCTCGTCTCCCAGCCCAGTGTGATAGACCTTCCCTGTTGCCCTTCCAGCTTGTCTTGGGCTCGAAATTTCTTTCACTGTGTCATTTTGTGGGTTCTGCTGCTCTAGAATTTGTTTAGAGTAATTTTTATAGGTATTTGGAGAGTTTGAGGGAGAGCCCAAGCAATTCCCTACTTTTACTCCATGATCTTGGCTCACCCCCATCCCATTTTTCTATTTGTTTAAAGACCACAGTTACCTTCAGTTCTCCCAACAAACCTTTGAGATGCATACTGCAAATATTGTCCTTAACTTGAAAACAACTCTGGCCCAGGGGAACTAAGGGACTGAAAGACTATAAAAAACCCTCTCTCAAATACACAATGCTGCCCTATTGCTTTTATGTTCATCACATGCTCCTTTATCATCTTTGCTTTCCTCTGTCTCTGTCTCTTTGTTTCTCTATCTCTGTCTCCCTCTCTCTGTAGTTCTCTCTCTCTCTCTCTCTCTCTCTCTCTCTCTCTCTCTCTCTCTCTCTCTCTCTCTCTCTCTGTCTCTCTCTCTCTCTCTCTCTCTCTTTCTCTCTCTTTTTCCCTCTTCAAACTCTTCTCTCTTCTTTCTCTTCACTGTTCATGTCAAGAGGATGGAGGGCATGGGGAGAGATTCACAGATTCTCCAAGGAAAGAGTAATTTAGGAGTCATCCAAGGCTATCCCGACATGAAAAGGAATCCCTTAGAAAACACGAGATCTCTGGGAAAATGTCATTGCAGCCAGAGCTTCCCCATTGGTGGGGAATTCATGACTTATCAAGGTCAGTTGCTCCATTGTGGATCAGCTGACATTGTTCACCTAACCCAGGACCCAGCCCTCCCATTTCTGGGCTTCCTCAGATGGAATTTCTTCAAGGATTCATCCCTCAATCATGCTCTGACTCATTAGATGCTGATGTAGGATTTTCTCAGAGAACTTTGAGTGGAACTCTTGTGTGGAAAGGGAGAACATTGAATTCATCTCACAGAAATGCAGGAAAACCTAGGGGAGGTAAGAAGAAGCCATCAACAATGGAACTCAGTGTGAAAAGTATTCACAGTTGTCAAAATACAATCCCTTTGGGAGGGAAATACCATGTGACTCCACATTATTTGAATAACTCCTGAAAACATTGTAAAGAGTGGACATGGGGATGCCCTCTGTGGGAAGATGCTGTCTGTTTCTCAAATATGGACACACTATTCCTTCAAATAAGAATCAACCCAATTGATCACAGTACCCCCAAATTCTTCCTCCCAATTAAATATTTGCAGTCCCTGTAAATAAGACCATTGTCAACAATGGGAATGGTTCACCATCATGATTCTGGATGGTTCTTGCATTCCCTGGGAAACCTCCAGAAGTCTTCTTCTGGATTCTTGTCCCCTGAGCTTTTCTTAGTGCCAACAGATGTGACCATGTTTCACAGTCTGGAGCTGCTCCCCAAAGTTGCAATCCCAGAATGACCCAATGTGCGAGTTGGAAGAAGTCTTAGCAGTCCTTGAATCTAACCTCTATGGGAAAGGAATCACCACTCTATTCAACCCAACAAGCCATCATACAAGTTGCCTAAACATCTTCAAAGACAGGAGTCCACCCCTACTCAGGCAGCCATCCCATTTTTGGAGGAATCAAGTTGTTAAGAACTTGTATTTTTCTTTCTTCGTATCAACTAAATTTTCCACTCTGTGGAATCCCCTTTGGGCTCTTTGCCCTGCCACTTTGCACCAAACAGAAAAAACTCCACCGGCCCCCAATCCAGACTGGTTGATTAGTACCTCCCTGCTAACTGTCTGCATTCCAGAAAATCTGAAACAGAATTGACCATGTAAGGCAAGACTCAGACTCAGGTTTTCCTGACTACACATCTCCTACTTTATTAACTTCAGCACCACAAAACCTCTTCAAGGGGACCTAGCTTTCACGGAAATGATAGAGCTGGGATTAGAATTCAAGTCCTTGACTCACAGGACAGAGGGTATAGCTGCCCCTTTTACATATGATATGCTATAAACTTCTATCCCCCCAACCCTAGAAATGCTTCCTGTTGCCCTCCTTGCACCCTTTGCTTATGATGTCCCCCAAGGCAAAAATATGCCCTTTCCTTCCCTTGTCTTGAAGTTCTACCCAGCTTTATGGCCCCCGAATCTCTGACTTTTTCATCCTGTCCCATCAGAGATGAAATTTACTGATGCCTTGTTCTCCTTTCTTGCATGTCTTACGAACATTTCCATGTAGGTCTAGTTACCGACTAAGTTTCACACAGTCTCACCCCAAGGTTCACCCCAAGGCCTGGTTGTAAGCAACATGAAATCAGGGACTCCATGCTGATTTCTTTTTTAAAAAAGTTCATTTAGTTAGTTTTCACCATTCAGTTCCACAAAATTTTTATTCCAAATTTTCTCCCCATCTCTCCCCTCTCACCATCCCAAAACACCATGTATTCTAATTACCCCTTCCCTCAATCTGCCCTCCCTTCTATCACACCCTTGCTTTCCCTTATCCTCATCTCCTCTCTTTTCTTGTAGGGCAACATAGATTTCTATACCCCATTATCTGTATTTCTTATTTGCCAGTTACATGCAAAAACAATTCTCAACACTCATTCCTAAAACTTTGAGTTCCAACTTCTCTCCCTTCCTCCCTCCCTCCCTATCCCCACTGAGAAGGCAGGCAACATAATATAGGCTATATATGTGTGGTTTTGCAAAACACTTCCATAATAGTCATGTTGTGTAAGACCAACTCTATTTCCCTCCATCCAATCCTGCCTCCCATTTATTCTATTCTCTCTTTTGCCCTTGTCCATCCCCATAAGTATTTACTTCTAATTACTCCCTTCTCCTTGCCCTCCCTTCTGTCTTATGCCTACCCCACTTATCTCCTTATCTCTTACTTTTCTATAGTGTAAAATAGATTTTCATACCAAGTTGACTGTTTATGTTATTCCCTCATTAAGCCAAATATGATGAGTTTAAGGTTCACTTTTTCCATCTCACCTTGCCCTGGCCCTCAGGGCGAGTCAAAGTGGGGGGTCGAGGAGGATCCCGCCTGAAGGGGATGGGTTCGTAAGAGGAGTGAGACCAAAATAGATGTTAAGCAAGGTCTGATTTTATTGAAAGAAAATACAAGCTTATATAGAGTAAAGGACAAAGAAAAGGAGGAATTGGGCCTCAGGGACTTTCCCAGGAGTGTAGGAACATTCCCAGTTAAGACATCTGCCAGGGCAGAACAACTTTCTGGGGAGTGTTGGAGCATTCCATGGTTAAGGCATCTGCCAGGTCGGAACGACCTGCAACATACTGCAATTCAAGTCCCTCCGGAACGAGCTGCTCAGGGTGTGGCAATCTCACAGGGTGAGGGGCCAAACACAAAGTTCTGGCCTACAACATATCCCCCTTTTTTATTTACAAATGCAGGTGAGAGGCCTGTCTTAGGCTATGAGACCAGTCTCCATGATCCGAGTGCCATAGGGCAGTGTCCCTGTCTTAGGCTAAGCGGGGGGACCCCGTAATGGACTTGCCACCACGGCCCCACTCTAATCCTGTCATTGGGCACAACTGCAGCCGCACTTGTATTTCTGATGCATGGGATCCCAATATTCCCATCATGGGCTCTCTCACAGCTGCTGACTTATAAGGTTTCTTTGAGAGT
>CM052674.1:400402784-400475919 GCA_028533205.1 Lagorchestes hirsutus | reverse complement strand
TCTGGGCATTTCCCAGCCAGTGATTTGACCTCTGAGTATTCTCCTCACACCCACCTCGCCTCCTGATTTTCCCAGCCAGTGCTCGGGGTTTGAGATTCAAATGCTGCTTGCCAGCCTCAGGGCTTTTGGCGGGGGCAGGGCTGCTATTCAGTGTGAGATTAAGTTCAGGTGCTCAGGTTGGGGCAGGGCTGCCTCACAGGGGCTCAGTTCCCTCAGGGGGTTTATGCAGAGACCTTCAACAATGGATCCAGGCTCCTCCCTGCTTGGGGAGCCCTGGTTTGCTCCCGTCTCTGCTGTTGTCTCCCGAGGGGCCCTGAGTTATGGGGGCACCCCACTCCCCTCTCGACCCGCCAAAGAGACACTCTCACTGACCCCCGTCACCTGTGGGTGGAGGGAATCCGTGTGGCCGCCAGAGACTTCGTTCCCGAAGTGCGCTTGGATCTTTTCTGCTCGGATCTTTTCCTCTTGGTGCCGTGGCCGCGGCAGGGCTGCACCCAGCTCCCCGCACCGGCGCCCAGTCCGCGGTGCAACGGACCCTCCGCAAGAGGTCTGCAGGTCCCTCTGGAACAGAAATCTCCATTGCTCCACTGTGCTGTGGCCTCACTGCTCCAGAATTCGCCATGCATTACTTTAAACAGAGTTGTATGGGTTGTGGGTTTGGAACCATGTGTATTTGCGTCTTTCTACTCCGCCATCTTGGCTCCTCCCCCTCTCCTGCTTTTTTAAACAAGAATTATTTCCATGATTCCACCAAGAAACTAAAAGGAAACCTGTAATAACTAAGAGGTTTATTCAGACTCTTTCAATGTAAACAGTGCTCCAGGCTACTTCCACATTGTGCTGCTTATGTACCACTGAGTTTTGGTCTTTCTTCTATTTCTTCTCTCGATTTTCTGGACCATGCCCTCATTTGCTTTCTTTTTCTTCTTCCTCATCAGAAGCCTGATTTCTCCTCTTCTTTCCTCCTCTTTTTCTTTCCCCTTCTCTACCTTCTATTCCTCCTCCATTTCATCCTACTTCTCCTTTGTTTCATTCTCCTCCTCCTATTCATCCTCCTTCTTTTATTTCTTCTACTTTCCTCTTTTTCATCATCTTCAACATCATTATCATTTTTATCCTCCTACTCCTTTCTTTTGAGTGATATGATAGTAGTCCTCGAATACTATAGAAGCTAAATTGAGAGGTGACCATTTGGAAATCTGCATAATCATCATCCAGATCTCAGGTCTGAGTTAATTCAAGAGGTGAAAAAAATTGAATGGAAGAAAAACATTTGGAAAGAGTTCACATCAGAGTTCAATTGTCCTATGGTGTTTGTTTCTGTTTTTCTTAATAGTTTGCAAAGTGACCTTTACTCCCCATTCTACCTGACACCCTGGGCAACTCCTAATTTCTGCTCCATCAGAGAAGTGGAGATCTGAATCATCTAGGTCTTACAATTATAGACATCTTCACTAAGACTTCCTTTGTGCAATATTCACAGATTTCAAAGTATAATTCTAATTTTAGTCTCATAGATTGGCCAGCATCTGAGAACTTCAGTTTCATTGCTTTCAAGTGGTTCAGAATACCTTTGTAATGTTTTTGGAGGACTTGAAGGGAAAGAAGAGGAATAGAAGGACTCAGGTTGAAGGTGGAAAAAGAAACAGGTTGAGGATCTCACATATTGTGTCTACTCATTTCTGCAGGGCCCTCTTGATATCTTACACATCTGAGGAGATGTTGAGAGCTCTATGTGGGGCCCCTCTAAACCCTTCTCCAAGGCTGAAGATCTCAGCATGTTTGGGCTCCCCCGACTAGACCTTTGCCTTCCATTTTCCTTGAACATGCTGCTCATGCTCATTCTGTGTGCTAGTATAAATTTTCTTTGTCCACTTCCATCATCTGAGCATTTAAAAAAGGCTTTTATGCAGTGCAATCCAAAGAATCCTCATCCACTTGTTTTGATAAATATCCCCTTTTCTTCTCCTCAAGTGTTAAATCAATTAACAAACATTTATTAAGCACCTATTAAATGCCAGGCACAAAGCTGAGCACGAGGGATACAAGGAGTGGGCTGGACAGCAGATCCAAGGAGCAGCAGCTGCTCCAAGAACACTCCACCCAAGAAGCTTCCTGAGAAAAGAAAATGGATGTATCAGCCTCTTAGGGTTCCATTTTTTTCTTTCAGATGATATATATTGCCAGGGATCCAAGACATGTCATTGTATCTCTTTACCATTTCACCAATCAGTTTCCATTCTACCCGCTACGGTCAACCTTTGAGGAATTATTTGTTCACTTCCTGCAAGGAAATAGTGAGTGAGGGGGAAGTGATGGAACCAGATCCTCCTCCCATTTCATCTCCCCTCTCTCTTCTTCCTCCTCGTTTTCCCTGACAACATAATGAAACCCCCAGTACTGAAGGTGCCCTTCCATTCACTGGGAGGCACATTTCTCTCAGCAGTCCAGGGACAGAGACAGTCAAATGACTGTCAGCTTCACGTTAGGGAAGAGGGATAGGGACTCAGACTTGGGATGTGACTTTCCCAAGGTTATGTGACCAAGGAATTTGCAGAGCTGACCTACTTCTGTGCCCATGTCTTTCGAATCTATCATCAGTGCTTTCTGAGGAGCAGGGCCTCAATAGACCAGCTCAGGGCCTGGATTGAAATACAGGTCATCTCCTAATGGTACAATTTTAATGCTACCTTCTCCGGCAAACCCAACCAGACATCTCCATCAAGTTCCAACGTCCTTGCCAAGATTCCTGAGTTTGAGGGTAGCACCTACCCAAGCTTGCCCCATGACTTCCTCCTGGCCCTTCTACTAGCCAACCTTCTCTTGGGTGGAATTTCTCTGGGTCTAGGAATCATGCCCTCCTGCCACAGACTAAGTCATGTCAGGGCAGAACTTCTGTCTCCAAGACTCCCATTTTGGCCAGCATCTGAGGCTGATTAAGCACTTTATGAATGTGTGAAAGAGAAATGACACCATCCCATCGTTCCTTTTCAATTTCGTTCCAGTGTTATGTGGATCTTGGTTTGACCACATCAAAGGATGGCTGTCCTGGAGAGATTCAGAGAAGTTCTTGCTCCTAACCTATGAGGAACTCCATCAGGCAAGCTTCCTCTCTATTTCTTTCATCTTTCCCTGAGGTCTGCATTTATAGTAGTGGCTTCACTCTCTCAATTACCTCCATTTATCTTGTGTATATTTTGTTTCTGTAGAGTTGTTTGCAGGTTGTTCCAGTCAATGCACACTTATGAACCATACACTATGTGCCAGATACTGAACTCAGCACTAGGAAAGCACAGAAACGGAGAAGAAACTCCCTGACCTGAAAGAACTCACAGCGTTAATGTGGAGACAATGAGGAGACAACATGTAAACCATATATATGTACATATACACACACACATACACACACATACATGTGTGTATCAATAAACACACATATATGTATATGTATATACATGTATGTCTATATGCAGTTTGCATGTCATAAATTAGAAACATTCACCAGACGTAGGATACTGGAAAAGTAGAGTGGTGGGTAAAGCCTTCCTGGAGGAACTGGGCTTTGTTGCTCAGTCATTTCAGTCATGTCTTACTCTCTGTAACCCAATTTGGGGTTTTCTTGGAAAAGATCCTGGAGTGGGTTGCCATTTTCTTCTCCAGCTCATTTTACAGATGAGGAACTGAGTCAAGGAGGTTCAAGGGACGTGCTCAGGATCAGAAAGGTAGTAAGCGTGTGAGTCCTGATATAAACTCATGAAGGTGAATCTTCGTGAATTCAGGCCCTGCAATTTATCCCTTGTACCACCTGGCTTCCCCTTCAAGAAAGTTAGGAAGATTAGGAGCCAAAGCAGGAGAGGGAGAGTATTCCCAAGATGAGGGACAGTCAAAGACAATTTCCAGAGCCAGGAGATGGAGGATGTTGTTTAGGGAATAGGTCATAGGGCTGTGTAGCTGGATCAAGGATTATATGTTGGGGAGTCAAGTGTAAGAATACTTGAAAGGTATGAGAGAGGGATATTTTGAAAGGAGTTTGAATGACAGATATTTTGGCATTGGATCCTGCAGGTGATAGGGAGCCACTGCAGTAGGAGGAGGAGGGTGACACGATCAGACTTTTTGTCATCTCACCCTTGGAATATTCCCATAGGCTCCTGGCAGTGGTGGGGGTGGGGGTATGGTGGGGTTCAGATCTCTCCCGCTCCAGTTCATCCTCCATTCATCCACCAAAAGTAGTTGCCTTTTATTTGTTTCAAATATGATGGTGGTTGTTCTTCCTTCTCGAAGAGGACCAAAATGACATCACCGTGATGAAGTCAAGTTTCATTGTGTCTGACTGGGGCTGATCAGACCAATATGAGCTCGGAGTGCTCTACCACAGGTTGGGCAGAGATGGTTCGTGTGGACATTTGGGGTGGAAACTCCAATTTGTGCATCCTACCTTTGCTTTGTGCTGTTTCAATTCTGCTTTGCTCATACAGCACAGCACCCTTTCTGATGTGGGCACTCCACATTGAGCGAAATTTGGTCATATAACATTGTATAACACAACCTATGAAAAAATATTGACTTTAAGGTCCATACCAATGACCAGTCACAAGGGACTCAGAGGATAGAAATTTCACTGTTTATGTATCGAAAATGTCAAACTTATGTCTAAGATTGTTGCTAAGAAAGATTGCGGAGACTGGAGCATGACGTGACTTCAAAAAGTAAAACAATTGAAGAAATGCTAAAAAAAAAGTAATTATTTTATACAAATGAGGTTCCAGAGGAAGAACCAATACAGAGGAATGAGATGAGGGAGGATAGCTTTTAGTTCTGGAAACCTACATTCATGAGGAATGGCTTTAAGAGAAGAAAATACATACACATCTAGAAGAGCACAAAAGTCTTCTAATTAAAAGAAATAAAACTCTAAGGGGACAGGGAGTAGGGCAACGATAGAGGAGGGAGCTTTACAGGGCAGGGAGACAGAATAAGTAAAAGGGGTGTAGGCAAGGGTGTTTAGATTTAGGGGAATGGGAGGATAAGGGAAGGATTGCTGGGGGTAGCTTAAGTAATAGGAGGGTAAAGTAAAAGGTAGAAGGAAAGTATAGAAGTTGGAAGAGCTAGGGAGAAAGAGGTAGACAAACATAAAAACAATATTGGGAATACATTCTTTTGAGGGAAAGTATATGTTCATATATGTATGTTTTTATGGAAGTGGATATATGTATATGTGTATGTATCTATCAATACCTATATGTAAATATATCCATGCTCAGTTGCAGCCTTCAAGTTTTAAGTAGAGGGAGTAAAGGGGAAAATAGAACAAAATACAAAATGTACAGCACAGAACAAAAGAAAACCTACAAGGAAGCACAAGAAAAGATGAATAAACTTCAGCTTAACACATGGTATTTAATATATAGGCTTTCTGGAAATGATAAGTTATTTCTATGTGATCTCAATCCTCTCCCATGTTCTGCTGTGAGCATGACATGTTTTTTTTTGTCTTTTTTATTTTATATTTAAGTTTGTAATGCTTCTTTTTCTGTTCTTATTTTGTATTATTGTTTCAGTATTTGTCTAAAACGTAAAAAAAATTTTTTTTAATTGATTCTTTCCACTTCAGAGATTGCTCTGCTCAGGGAAAGAGCCTGGGTCCCCAGTACAACCCAGTACAACCCCAGTGTGCAGAGACTCAAGACATGTGAATGTAGATGTCTAGGAGCACTGCAGGAGGGGGAAGACAGATGGTGCTGTGAATAGAGTACTGGGCCTGAAATCAGGAAGATCCCTCAGGTCTCCATTTCCAATCTGACCTCAGATACTCAACACCTGGTTCACCCTGGACAAGTTGCTTAACCCTATTTGCCTCAGTTTTTTCTTCTATAAAATGGGTTGGAACAGGAAATGGCAAATCGATGCAGTATCTTTGCCAAGAGAAATCCCAATGCATTTATAAAGAGTCAAATAGGACTGAAAAGTAAAAAAGTCAAGGTAAGATATCCCAGTGGAATTGGGGCAGAAGAATGAGGGGAAAGCAATGGGGAATAGGAGAGGTCAAATGCCACAAGAAGGCTTGACTATCAAGCCAGCTTGCCAGCATATCTATCAAGAGAGGGGCTGCCAAAGAGCAAGGGGGGATGGCTACTACTCAGGGATGTCAGACCCCATAAACCAGTGCTTGCCTCTGAAGAGATCCGGGTAGAATGTGGTACATTGTGAAAAGCACTAAGTCATTGCAATTCTGGCCGTGGGTCCACCCACTGGTTCAGTCAGGTCACTTCATTCCGGATCTCTCTTCCATAGAGTGATCCTGGGGTTTGCCAAGAGCCTTTTAAAGACACTATTACTTCCACATCCAGAGAAAGAACTGTGGAGTCCAAATGCAGACTGAAGCATAAGAATTTCTTTTTTTCCCTGATTTTTCCATTTGTTCTTTTTCTTCTTTCACAACATGATTAATGTGAACATAGCGTTGATGTGTTTGAACATATATAACCTATATCAGATTACTTGTCTTTAGGAGGTGGGAAGAGAGAAAGGGAGGGAGAAAAATTCAGAAGTTAAAATCTTATAAAATGAATGTTGAAAACTATCTTCACTTGTAATTGGAATAAAGTGAAACGCAATCAGAAAAAAGAAAGAAAAATGATGGTGCTATAAGAAATTATGAGCAGGCAGATTTCCGAAAAATCTGGAAAGACTTTCATGAACTGAACCAGGAGAATATTGTACTCAGTAATAGCAACATTGTGTCATGATTAATTATGAATACTTAGCTGTTCTCATTAATACAATGATGCAAGACAATTCCAAAGGAGTTGTGACAGAAAATTCTATCCACATCCAGGGAAAGAACTGATGGAGTCTGAATGCAGATCAAAGCCTATTATTTTAATTTCTCTCTCTCTCTCTCTCTCTCTCTCTCTCTCTCTCTCTCTCTCTCTCTCTCTGTGTGTGTGTGTGTGCGCGCAGGTGCGCGTTCTTTTGGTCTGTTTCATCTTTCACAAAATGACTAACATCGAAATATATTTTACATAATTGCACATTTGTAACCCATATCAAATTGCTTATCATTGCTGCATGTATTTGGAGAAAATAAAATAGTATTCAGAAAGAAAAACAAGTTTTCCAAAAGGCAAGTAAACAAGCTCTTTCCAGGACATTTCCATATCTGTCAGAAGCTTCTCCCTGTGCCAGTCACATGAGGCTGATTTCCTCTGTTATGAGCTGATGGGAGGAGTTCCCACAATCCTGATGGAGAAGCTTCTTTCTCCTCCCCAGGAATCCCTTGGGCTTTCCCTTAGTGATTCTCCATGTCTATTTTCCCTCCTGTCTCATCTTTTTCTTCCTTTCCTTTTTCTTTTGAGTTTTGTTCCTCCCTTTTCTCTTTCTTCTTCTGACTGTCCTCCTCCCTCTCATCTCCTAGGGCTTTTCTCCCTCTTCATTTCTTTTTAGACTCCTTAGAGTCTTGCCTTCCACTCTCCATGGCTCTGACTGCTCTTCTTTTTCCTATTTTCTCTAATTCCTTTTCCCTCTCTTTTTTCTCTCCCCAACCACTTTCTCTAGTAATTATAGACTTTCCCCTTTTCCCATCCACGCACCAAACTTACATTCCCTCCACCAACTCTTCTTTATGCTTCTTTTCTTTCTTTCCCTCCATCTCTTCTTTTTATGTCCTCTTTCTCATTCCCTCCACCTCTTTTTCATCTTTTCTTTCTCTCCTTTCCTTTTTTCTTCTTCTTATCTTCCTTTCTTTCTTTCCACCTTCCCCACCAGCTCTTCCTTCACTTTCCATGACCTCTACTTTCACCTCCCTTTATTCTTCCCTTGTTTCTCCCCAAATCCTCACTTCACTTCCTGGTTTGATTCACTTCCCACTCCTGCTTCAGATCTAATTCTCACCCCCTGCTTCTTATTCCCACCCACCCCCTGCTTCCTTTCCATTTCCTTTCCCCTGTCCAGTTAGTTCTGTCTCCCTTATCCTCAGACTCTTCTTTCTCTCCTCCTAAATTCTTTCTTTCTGCATTGCTTTTTCTTGCACTGTTCTTTCAAACTCTTCCTACCACTTCTCTTTGCTACTTATCTACCTCTTCTCTATTCTATCCCTCCTCTTTATTCTTCTCATTTTTGCTACCTCCATTTTCCCATTGTCCTTTCTCCCTAACACCACCCCCTCACCCCCATGGGGTATTTTTTCTCAGGATTTTAAAGCCAGTGTGAAGATGTGCCAATTCCTGGGCAAGGAGCTGAGTGAGGAAGAAATCAACTCAGTTGTACAGAACACCTCCTTCCAAGTCATGAAAAAATGCATGCTGGAAGACAAGGAACTTATACCAGGGGAAAATGTGGAGATTGTCAAAATAATCACATTGAGAAAAGGTGAGGAAGAATGGCCTAGGGTCATTAGAGGTTTACATAGGTGGGTTTCTCTCAGTTCAACTGAAAACTTGGCCTCAGAAATAGGATCAGAGAAGGTGTGAATCTCAAAGTCGACAGAAGCCAGACAAAGAATTTGCTCCATGTCCACCACAGAGGGTAGATGCCTTTGATATGATCCACTCAGAGACAGAATGCCCAAGCAGACACGGAAACCTCCTTTAGGTTTTTATGCTATAGAGTAACAGCAAGAAGTCAGAGAGTAAGAGGAAGGGGCATTTTCAGCATCTACATTCTGTGAATGATAAGGGTGGAAGGGAAGAGCTCCCTGGTTGCAGGGAAAGGTCACATGACCCCCAATAGAAGTCACTAGAGTCCAATCAATGTCTCCTTCCTGGGGCAAGGAAGGAGGTTGAATAGTATGGAAGGGCATGATCACAAAAGGAATTGTCCTGAGGATGTGTTTCCCCCTTTCCACATGTGGCAGGAATCTGTGGAGACTGGAAAAACTACTTCACAGTGACCCAGATGGAAACATTCAGCAAGGTGTACCAAGAAAAGATGAAAGGGCTGGATCAGGATCTCTTCCCATGGGGTCAATGCTAAGAAGAGCTGTGGAAGATATGGTGCTCTCTAATTCACCCAATATATGATCTGCACATAGAGAGAATTCTGCCTCCACTTCGCTATCGCCATTCCCCTACTTTCTCTTCCCTTCTCTCATTAGCATGGCTCACACAAAGTCATGTGAGAGACTTGGGGCATCCATGCTTCTTGCCAGAGGGAAGATTTTAGTGGGGGTCCCATTAGTGATCCCACTAACTCACCTTTGAATGATATGCTTTGGAAACTATTGTGGAAGTCTCGTTTTAATCCTATATTTCGAATAGAGTATTTCAAACAGAAATAAATGCTGAATATAGTAGACCTCTTCTGCCTATTGATGTAATTGTGATTGTAATCAGTTTCTTGATGAAAAGACCAGAACAGAATAGAAAATTTGACTTTCAAACATCAAGAGAAGCATGAAAATGTAAACAGGAAAGAGAAATCATAAGAGACTTACTAAAGTTGAACTGTTTACATTTCTATATGGAAAGATAATATTTGTAACTCTTGAGACTTTTGTCAATATTTGGGTAGCTGAAGGGATTATACACACACATACAGACACACACACACAAACACATATGTATATAGACAGACAGCACAGGGTGAGTTGAATAAGAAGGGATGATATCTAAAAAAATAAAATTAAGGGGTGAGAGAGGAATATAATGGGAAGAGAAAGGGAGAAATGGAATGGGGCAAATTATCTCTCATAAAAAAGCAAGAAAAAACTTTTCTTTGGAGGGGAAAAGGGGGGAGGTGAGAGGGAAAAAGTGAAGCTCACTCTCTTCTCATTTGACTTAAGAAGGGAATAACATGGTCACTCAATTTTGTATGAAAATCTATCTTGCACTATAGGAATGTAGGGGAGAAGGGGATAAGCAGGGTGGGGGTATGATGGAAGGGAGGGCAAATGGCAGGAGGGAATAATTAGAAATAAATACTTCTGGGGAGGGACAAGGTCAAAAGAGAGAATAGCATAAATGGGGGGAAGGATAGGGTGGAGGAAAATATATTTAGTCTTACACAACATGACTGTTATGGGAATTTTTTGCAAAACTACACATATATGGCCTATATTGAATTTGTTGTCTTCTCAGTGTGGGTGGGTGGGGAGGGAGGAAGGGAGAGAAGTTGGAACTCAAAGTTTTAGGAACGAATGTTGAGAATTATTTTTGCATACAACTGGGAAATAAGAAATACAGGTAATGGGGTATGGAAATCTGTCTTGCCCTATGAAGAAAAGAGAGAAGATGGGGATAAGGAAAGGGAGGAGTGTGATAGAAGGGAGGGTATATTGAGGGAAGGGTAATCAGAATGGAAGGTGTTATGGGATGGGGTGAGGGGAGAGATGGGGAGAAAATTTGGACCTCAAAATTTTGTGAAAATGAATGTCAAAAACTGAAAATAAATAAACTTCAAAAAAGACTATTTCTGCAAGCTGTTTCTCAGATCTATGTTAAGACTATAAAAGGTTGCTTAAAATATACAATAGAGATAACTTTCTTCAATGTTCCTTTGATTGAATCTTATTAAATAATTAACAATACAATATACACACTGTTTCTAGTTAAAAGAAACCCTTGTTTCTGTACTTTCCTCCTTGTAAAGACTCTTGATTGATAAAGGCAAAATTCAATCAGGCACCTGATTATACTAAAACAAAAACAGCAAAAAATCCCATTTTCATTGCCATCACCCTCCCACCCTTCGTCCCTCCCTTAGTCCCTCCCTCCCTCCCTTCCTTCCTTCCTTCCTTCCTTCCTTCCTTCCTTCCTTCCTTCCTTCCTTCCTTCCTTCCTTCCTCCCTCCCTCCCTCCCTCCCTCCCTTCCTTCCTTCCTTCCTTCCTTCCTTCCTTCCTTCTCAAAGTATATGTTTAATAAATATTAGCTGAAAATTTGTGTTTCTATCCACTTCTCCCTCTCTGATTCTCTCCTTGACTCTGGCTGCTCCCTCTCCCACTCCTCACCCCCAGCTCCCTGCCTATCTCTTACCATAGAAGTAGAAGTTAGAAAGGACCATTGATAACTATGAATCCCACAGTCTTATTTTCCAGGGGAGGAAAATAAGGCACAGTGAGGGAGAGTACTGGTTTTTAACTTCAGCAGATACCCCAGAAGGAGCAGCATTGCATTTCAGAAGCAGCTGTGTCCCCACCTTGCCTTCTGTCTACCTTTCCTCTCTTGGGCTCCATCTGCTTTGTCTCTGACTCTCCAGACGTCTCTGATTTCTCCACCTGTCTCTGACTCTCCCCAGCTCTCTCTGACTCTCCCCAGCTCTCTCTGGCTCTCCCCAGCTGTCTCTCACTCTTTCCACCTATCTCTGACTCTCCCCAGTTTTCTCTCTCTGTCTCCATCTCTTTGCACCTCTAGCTTTCCCCACCTCAATGTCTCTCCCCTATCCATCTTTATCCTCTTTCCTATCCAGCCCCTGTATGTCTGTCTCTTTCTCTCCTTGATCTCTGACTCTCCAGAAGTCTCTCTTTTTGTCAACCAGGCCCTGGAATTACAACTCCCACTAGGAGCAGGCCAGGGAGGAGAGATGACAGACAGGAGGGGCTTCTTTGGTCCTTCTGTCACCTCAGCTCCCCACAGAGCCCCCTTTCCCCTAATGGACTCATCTAGGACTGACTGTGCCAAGGAACAGAAGCAGAAGGGTTTGGGACAGGATTTGGCACTGAAGTGTCAATAGGGATGCTGGGAACCAGGGCCCAGGAGAGGAAAGGGAGGCATAGGAGGGAGGGCTCTGAGGTCTGGGTCTGCCCAGGCTCCAAGGTTATATGTACCCTGGGGCCAGGAATACTGAGTTTTCAGGGGATAAGAGTTTGGGGGGTCTAAGAAGTGCTGCCTGAGCACCAGAGGGTTCAGTGCTCATGCACATGGATGGAGGGTCAAAGGAGGCTTGCTCAAGCCAGGCCTTTGCTTACTCCTGATCCCCTCCCCTGGAGCACCATCTCTCAGCTACCTCCCAATTCTCTGCCCTCTTCTTCTGCCCCAGTTTCTAAGAGATCAATTTCCAGTGCAGGTTCAGTTGGAGTGGGTGGGTTGATGAGACTTTGGAGACACCCTGTTGAGCCCGTCTTCTCAAGCTCTGTCTCCCAAGCAAGCATAGGAAGGCTGGGCCATCTACTTGGCCTCTCAGCTCAGTGAGGTACAGCACCAGTGGCCTCTTTTCTTTGCCTTGGGAGGCGCAGGCCAGCTTTGGGCTCAGGGGTGGGAGGTGGATGGTTGCCTGGATAAGTCATCTTCTAAAGGAAGTCACTTGGGGGCTCCAGGGTCATGAAGAGGATACCAAATCCCAGAATGGAGGCTGGCCTTGGCTACAGGCCCATGTGGACATAGCTGAGCTGGGACCAGGAGCTGAGAAACAGCCATCTCCCTAAAAGCCCTTCCTAACCTAGGAGTACTCTGCCCTTTAGGGTAGCCAAGGGCCTGGAGGAGTGATGGGATGGGCCCAGAGGGCGGAGATGACCAACTACAGAAGGTCTGCCTTCCAATCTATATTGCCTCTCCCCTCCCTTTTCTCTTCCTCTGGCCCAGCCAGGAACACAGGAAGGGTAGCAAAGGAGAAGCCATCACCTCCTGAGATAAGCAACCTGTTTCCCCAGCCTAGTAAATGCTGCACCTTGCTGAGTCAGGGATCGCTGGAAGGTCTCAGATGCTAAATCTCAAGGCCAGGTCACAGGGGGCCATACCCAGGGACAGACATATCTGTTCCCCAAATATTCTGCGGATCCCTCCAGAAGAAGGTGAGCCCATCACCCTGGAGGTCAGCATGGTGAGGGATCGCTCCCCAGGGAGGTAACATAGAGGAAACTCTGGGTTAGGGAATGGACCAAGTGACCTCTGATGGCCATTTCAACTCAGAAATGCTGCGGTTCTGTAACTTTCTCGAGGGCAGGGGTACCCAGCAAGCAGGCCAAGCAACCAAAACTTTAAAAAAATTCAATAAGAAGGAAGGAAAGAGGGAACAAAGAAAGAAAAGGAGGGAGGGACTGAGGAAGGAGGAAATGAAGAGAGGAAGCAAGGAAGGGAGGAAGGAAGGAAAGATGGAAAGAAAGAATGGAAGGAAGGAAGAAATGAAGGGAGGAAGGAAAGAAGGAAGGGAGCAAGGAAGAAAGTAAATGCACATTTACTAAGGGCCTTCCATATGGCCTTGCTCCATGCTCAGCAGCACACAGGCACAGAAGATGGGAAGCAGCCTCCAGGAAAGGTACTGGGTGTTGAGAAGGAACATTCAGGGTCATTTTGGATATTCAGTCAGTGTTGGTGTACTAAATTAATTACAGCCAATCATTTTCCCTGTCATAAAATCATAGGAACACAGAACTAGAATTGTTTTACAATTGAGGAAACTGAGGCACAGAGAGGTTAAGCCTCTGAGGTGGAGCTTGAACCCTGAGCTTAAGAGTCAAGGTTTATCCAGAAGCATATTTGTGGCAGCAAATCCCTCTGAGGAATGGCATCTCTCCCTCTGGGGACTGCCAAGGGTCTTTTCTTACTAAGGGCAGTGAGAGGGGTAACCTGGTTCCAGGGAAAGCCTTGAGGAAGTTGGAAGTTGGAGCTCTTTGAGATTAGCGCCGGGGAACTTCCCCTGACCAAGCTGTTGGGAGCTCGAATCAGGCCCCCACACACCATCAGTCCTCTGCAGGCCCCCAGCTAGTCACAGGTGACTTCCGTGATCTCTTATTGCAGAGATCTCTCTGTCCCTGTCTCTCTCAGTGTATCTGTTTTCTCTCTCTCTGTCTCCGCTACTGTCTCCCTGACTCTGACTCTATCTGTCTCTATGTCATTTTGTCTCTCCCTATCCCTGCCTCTGTGACTAAATTCTCCAACCTCTTGTCCCTAGCTCCCACCCCCTCCCTCTTCAAGTCTGCTGGGAACACTCATTATGTTCCTCTCAAGCCAATTAATCACTTCGGTAATTTTATCTTTCTGAACCCAAGGGGAAGCAGGGCTGAGGAAGGAGGGGCTTGGATGTCAACTTCCCTGAGGAAAAGAGGGTTGAGTGAAGAAGTCAGGAAGTGGCGGTGGGGGTGGTTTGGAGGATATAACAGCAAATACCCCAGCCTACATAGGAAGGTGTGTTGTACTAAAGGTTGCTTTTCTAAAAGGAAAGCAACTTTTGAGGAGTCAATAATCACTTTAATCAAGCATATGTATCATTCACTTAGTTCAGGAAAAGAGTCATCACCCCTAACTTCAGCAAAAATACAAAGAGAGAAATCAAGACCAACACACAGGACTTCCAACTGTCTGACCATAAGCAATACATATATAATGGATTTACAGACAGATCCAAATGTCTGACCATTACTTACACACATAGTTACCACAGGGAGAAGCACCAAAGGAGGGGTGGGAGGCTGCACCCCAGGATTCCTTAAATATACCCACAGTCCCAAAGCAAAACCTCACCTCAGAGTATGTAGGTATGTATGTGTACACACACACACACACACACACACACACACACACATATGTAGTCTTTCAAGAGCTGGAAGGCATCATGAAACTAGTGACCCAGTGGCTCATTACAAGTTAATAAAAGGTGTGAGCCTTCCTTCAAAACACATCTCCCCTAATCAAACTTCTCCTAATAGGCAAGCCCATTAATTGGTGGGGAAAATTTTTTACTCTCATTAACATATTTAACATTAGTAAGGACTGAAAGGCCAGCCTATGGATCAGCTCCAAGCTTCACCTCACCTGGCTTCAGGGTCAGGATTAGTGAGCTCCCCATCACTGAAGGGCTTACAATGGATATTGATGGTTCCATGTATGGTTGGTGCGGTGGTGGCTGATGGAGCACCTGTGTTTTCTGATGTTAACTATTAGGCCAAAATTAGCACAGGCAGCAGAGAATTGATCCATACTTTGTTGCATCTCAGCTTCAGAGGCTGCACTGAGTGCACAATCATCTGCAAACAGAAAATCATGCACCAGCACTCTTTCCACTTGATCTTGACTTGTAGCCTTTTCAAAGAACTTGCCATCAGTATGTAGTTGACCTTGATGCCATGTTCATTCTCATTGAAAGCATTTGTCAACATGGCTGAAAACATCATGCTGAAAAATCTTGGGAGCAAGCACACAGCCCTGTTTTACTCCATTGGTCACTGGGAAGGTACGAGAGCATTGTCCATTATCCAGAACCCAGGCAAAAATGCTATCATGAAATTGATGTACAATATCGATGAACTTCTCCAGCCAAACAAATTTTGACATAATTTTCCATAAGCCCTCACGACTAACAGTGTCAAAGCCTTTGGTCAGATCTACAAACATTGTGTACAGACCTCTGTTCTGCTCCTGGCATTTCTCCTGCAGTTGTGGGGCAGCAAACACCACATTGACTGTTCCTCAACCCTTTCTAAACTCACACTGGCTCTCAGGTATATGTCCATCTTCCAGGTGAAGATCAGCCTATTAAGGAGGACTTTAGCAAGAATTTTGCCAGCAATGACTAAGAGAGAGATCCCCCTGTGATTGCCTATTCCCTTTACCTTTATAGAAATGGACAATGGAGGCATCCTTGAACTCCTGGAGGATAACCTCCTCTGGCCATATAACCTGGAAAATTTCAGTCAGTTTTTGCATGAGCAATGGTCTCCCTACCTTGTAAATCCCAGCTGGACTGGAATCAGTACTAGGTATTTTGACACATGAAAGGAGCCTAATGTTCATCAAAACCTCTCTTCAGTTGGAAATTCGGCTAAGGAGGAATTGGCTTCAACCTGAGGTAAATGGTCAATGGCCTCAGCATTGATTGCTGATGGTCTGTTGACAACACTGTGGAAGTGTTCAGTCCATCTCTCTAGGATCATGTCCTTATCACTAATCAATGTCGCTTCATCAGCACTGAGTAGTTGTGATGCCCCATAGCTTTTTGGTCCATAAATAGCTTTCAGGGAATCATAAAAGTGCTTTGGAGTGTTGCTATCAGCATAAAAGTGAATTTCATCTGCCTTCTTTCTGAGTAAGGAATCCTGCATCTCTCTAAGCTTTGCTTGTACTTTGCTTTTGATGAAATTAAATGCTGCTTTCTTAGAGGTGGATGAATTATCCTCCTGCTAAATCCCGTGTTCTCATTTTTTGTTTAGCAGCTACTAAATTTCCCCGTCGTTTTTACCAAACCAGTCTTGGTTTTTGCGAGTGTTCTGACCCAGATGAGCAAATGCAGTACTGTACACCAAATCTCTGAAAGCTGCCCACTCCTTTTCTTCTGTACTGTTGCCAATTGTGTTGGTTCAACTTTCCCTCCAAGTTAGCAACAAACTGTTCACGCTCAGAGAAGAGCTCTAATTTGCTGACATTAGTTCTTCTGGTTGTCATTTTGCCTTGGGTAAGGAGCTTTTGATGAATGCAAATATTTAGCTTGAAAAGGCTCAGTCTATGATCAGTGCAGCACTCTGCACCACACATTGCCTTTGTCACTCTCATATCTTCTCTGTTTCTTCCCCTTACAGTCACGTAGTCCATTAGATGCCAATGTTTGCTGCGAGATTGCATCCATGAAGTTTTGTCACATTTAGGTAAATGTAAGACAGTGTTGGTGATGTGGTCATGTGATGCTCAAATCTTCAGCAGTAAATGACCATTGCTGCTGCTCTTTCCAACTCCATTCCTCCCATAGGACTCCCTGCGAAATCTGGTAGTCTGAGCCTACTCTAGCTCCAGAATTATAAGCTTGTCCTCCTTTGGCACATTGACGATAAGGGTCTCTAGGTCTTCATAAAATTTTTCTTTGACTCCATCAGTGTTTGCCATAGTGGGAACATAGGTACTGATGATGGTGGCATGGCGTTTTCCTGAGAGTGGCAATAGCATTGTCATGAGCCTGTCATTCACTCCTTTCGGTAGGCATGCCAGTTTGCTGATTAGATTAGTTTTGATTGCAAAACCCTTGCCAGCTTCATGGTGCTCCCCTTCACTGTGCCCACTCCAGAAAAAGGTGTATCCAACTCCAACTTCAGTAAGCTGGCCTTCATTTGCCAACATTGTTTCACTAAGGGATACTCTTTGGGTGTGATACCTGTTGAGTTCTCTTGCAACGAGAGCAGTTCTTCTTTCAGGTCGACTGAATTTTGTGTTGTCTGTTGATGTGTGCACTAATCAGTATGGTAGTTGACGTTGACTCTGTTCACTCCTGCTGAAAGTATTTGACAACATGACTGAAAACATCATACTAAAAAGCATGGGAACAAGCACTCAGCCCTATTTCACACCCCTGGTGACTAGGAAAACACAAGAGCATTGTCCACTATCCAGAACTCGGGCAAGCATGCCGTCATGAAATTGACATACAATACTGATGAACTTCTCCAGGCAACCAAATTTTGACATAATTTTCCATAAGTCCTCATGACTAACAGTGTTAAAGGCCTTGGTCAGATCTATAAACCTTGTTCACAGACCTCTGTTCTGTTCATGGCATTTCTCCTGGAGTTGTCAGGTAGCAAATGCCATATGGACTGTTCCTCGGCCCTTTCTGAAGCCACACTGGCTCTCATGTATATGACCATCTTCCAGGTAGAATTAGCCTCTTAAGGCAGACTGTAGCAAAAATTTTGCCATCAACGACTAAGAGAGACAGTCCCTCTGTGATTGTCTCTAGAGAATCCATTCATTACAAATGGAGAAGTTTTGGGTGCTGTGGATAAGTTCACTTACTTTGGTAGTATAATTTCCAAGAATGTACATGTTGACAATTAGGTTTATGCAAGCATTGTCAAAGTTAGCTCAGTGTTTGGGAGGCTCCCAAGAAAAGTTTAGGAGCAAAGAGGTATTAGACTGACTACCAAACTGAAGGTTTACAGAGTCATTGTGTTGACCTCATTGTTGTTTGCCTATGATACATGGGCAGTCTTTCTGTGCCATGCCAGGAAACTGAATGGCTTCCATTTGAACTGTCTTAGGAAGATTCTGAGGATCACCTGCAGGAGAAGGTGCCAGACACTGAAGTCTTTGCTCAAGCTGAAATGCCAAGCATTCAAATTCTTCTTGAGAGAATGAAATTCTCTTGGACTGGCCATGTTGTTAGAATGCAAAATGTACGTTTGCTAAAAAGACTATTTTATGGAGAACTCACATGGGCCAGGTGACGACATGGTGACCAGAAGAAGGGATACAAGGACACTCTCCAGGTCTCTCTCAAGAACTTTGGATTTGACTGTGCAACATGGGAGACACCAGCACAGGACTGCTCACTGTTGTGGCGTGCCCACAACAGAAGGGTGCTGTGCTCTTTGAACAAAGTAGAATTGAGAAAAAACAAAGTAAACATAGGATGTACAAATTTGGAGTCCTGTACTGAATGCTCTAGGTGGCCTCCAGAGCACCTTCCTGTTCTGGAGTTTGAGATTCTTTGTCTTTGGAATAAAGAAAGTGGGGGTTTACTGCTTTCCTTCCTTCCTTCCTTCCTTCCTTCCTTCCTTCCTTCCTTCCTTCCTTCCTTCCTTCCTTCCTTCCTTCCTTCCTTCCTTCCTTCCTTCCTTCCTTCCTTTCTCCCATTTAACTCTGGAGCTCATTGGTTGGACCATAATAGGTCCCTGTGAAAAGATGTGGAGGTGAGAGACGGAAACTCATGTGAAGAACAGCAAGGAGGCCTTTTGGTTGGACAAAGAGGATGTGAAGGATGTAACAAAGTATTAACCATGTAGAAGTGGGTCTCAAGACTTTCTTTAAATGGTCAAAAGTGACTGGCGACTGCCTTCTTGGAGGTTATAGGGGACTAGGGGGATTTCCTGAGCATAAGGGCTGTGACATGGTCAGAGTAATGCTCCAGGAAGATCTCATTGCCACCTGGATGGAGCATGGATTAGAGACAGAGAGCTTGCAAATTAGCTGAACCCCAACTTTGACCTCAGCTCCAGGCCTCACTCTTACCATCTCCTTAGACTGGACACTGATGCCAACCCCAGGATCCTGCCCCCAATTTGGTCTCCAAGGTCCATGCCAGTCCTAGGACTGAACTCTCACTCATATGTCACATTGATGGCAACCTCATCCCCAGCATGCACCCTAACTCAGATGGTCCCCCAGTCCCTTACATTGAATTTACTCTGATACTTAAACCGCACCTACTCTACTCTAACCCCAGGCACTCACCACCTTCCCCAACCAGAGCCCACATATTGACTCTGACCTTATCACCTGGCCCAGGCCCAGCACGAATCTCCACACCCCTCCTGGCTGTGACATTCTGACCCCAGAGCTCCAGTGAGTCAGGAAGACAGATTCCTGGCCAAGCTTCTCTGGACCCCAGGAGATACTTATTCCTCTTTGATTGTCTCTCACTGCCATTCCTCTTAGTGTCTCCCTTCCTTAAAACCAATACCTTGTTTACCCTTTCTTCTCAGTCACTTTAAGCAGCATTCACTAAGCACCTGCTATGTGCCAAGCACTGATGATACAAAAAAAGATCAAAGACAGTCCCTGCCCTCAGGGGGTTCACAATCAGAGATCAGCTGCAAATAGCTGTGGGACAAAGGAGCTATACGCAGGATAAAGTGGAGCTAATGAACAGAGGGCAGTTATGAGCACTAGGTGGGGTCAGCAAAATCTTCCTGTAAAAGGTGCCATTTTAGCTCTCACTGCAAGCAAGACAGGGGGCAGAGATGAAGAGGTACTGAGCCCCCTACAGAGGGACCAGCTAGTGACAGTGAGCACAGGCAGAGATGGAGTGTCTCAGGTGAGGAGACTAGAGGCAGTGGTTTGCAAAGCATGTGGATCAGGGTTAGTGACAGAAGACTGACAAGGTTGGGTGGCACCATCTTCTGAAGGCTTTAAAAGCCTGGGGAGTGTATATTTGGTCCTGGAGCTAACAGGGATCTACTGGACCTTACTGGATGGTGGGGGAGTGTCTCATGATATGACCACTCCTGCATTTCAATAAATCAATTTGATAGCTTGGGGAGAATGGCCTTAAGTGGGCAGAGACTTGGGCAGGCAGACCCTCAGCGGTGGATATGGTAGTTCAAGTAGGAGGTGAGGAGGGTTTGCCCCAGGTGGGGTCAGTGTCAAAGGAGAGAAGGGGCTGATGTCTGATGTCGTGAAGGGTAAACTGACCTGAAGAGACCACTGATAGGATCTTTGGAATGAGAGGGAGAAGGGGGGATGATATGTTGTCTGTGAGCCTGAGTGACCAAGAGGATGCTGTTCTTAGCAGGTGTCCTCTCGTTAGGACCTTAGTGAGAAAATGAAGGCCATCTGCCGTGAGTGCCCTCTTCTCCCTCACTTTTATGTCAAAACTTCCTTCCAAAGCCATCTATGCTCCAGCCTACACCAAAGAAGAGAAAACTTTATTCGTTGCCCAAGTCAAGCAGAGGGCTTGGGCAGGGCATTCCCTGCCCTGCATCCCCTCCCTCTTCTACTCCAGAAGCTTGCCTCATGTCCTCTTTCCTTGTTCTGTACTTGTTCCCTGCAAACAGACTCTTCCACTTGGACCTTCACTTGGTTCACCTCCTTTGTCATCCCTACAAGCATTTGTCCTCTATTTCTAATCCCTCTCACTGCCAGATTCCTAAAATGGTTTGTGTTCATCCAGTACTTTCACTTACTCTTCACCCTTCTGCAGTCTGACCTTCTGACTCTGTTCCAGTTTTCTAATCTCTCCTATCTTCCAACTTCCTTTTAGTCTTTCCCCGTAGCCAGCACCTCTTCCTAGACATCTGCTACCCCATTAGCTTCATGGCTCTCACTTGATCCTCCCTTCAACTCAGCACCATTTCTTGGCTCCTCCTTAGCTCTCATCTCCTTTGCACACTGCTGACCTTATTCTCCTCTGCACACTTGCTTGCTTGGAGATCTCACCAACTTCCAGGGAGTCAGATGTCATCTCTCTGCAGGTGACTCCCCTGATTCTTGAGCTTCAGGTTCACATTACAGATTGCCAGCTGGCCATCTCCTGACTGAGCCCTGGAGATCTCACCTGAAGCTCAGCCTAAGGCCATCTGCTCCCACCCATACTTGAACAAGAAACCTCCAGGCAGTGTTCACCCTCTTCCTCCCAAAGCAGCTTATTTCACCTTGAGATACTCTAATTTCCTCCATAAACTGAGCCTCTTTTCTCTCTTCCTGTCTTTTGTTTTTCTTTCTTGATTTCTTTGTTGACTTCTTTCTTTTTTCTTTCTTCTTTCTTCCTTCCTTGCTTTTCTTTTTTTTTTTTTGATTTTCAAAAACACTTCAATCTAATGTCTCCAGGTCTGACTGCGGGACCAAGGAGACTAAGTACGAGTTCAACAGGAAGTATTCTCTTCCCACGGTTATCCCCACCACAAAAAATAGAGCTGGCAGGGTGCAAGAGGAGGTTGATGGCCATATTCAGAGTAGGTATTATAAGGCAGGAATTATAAAAACTATCTGGTCTTGATTAAGAAATAGAAAGGAAGAGCAATGGAACAAAGTAGACATACTATTTACAGCAGGAAATAAAGATAGTAATCATATATTTGACATTTGAAAACACTTAAGATTTGGGATAAGAATTCATTATTTCATAAAAATTATTGGGAAAACTGGAAAGCAGGGTGACAGAAACTAGGCCTAGATGAGTATCTTACACCGTTTATCAAGGTAAGTTCCAAATGGATACATGACATAGATAGAAAGAGAGATATTACAAGAAAATTCAAAGAACATAGAAGATGGTACCTAGCAGACTTTTGGATAGGCAAACAATTTATGAATAAACAATTGAAGAAAGTTTGGCATAAAATGGATAATTTCAGTTACATTAAATTAAAAAAAAACTGCACAAATCAAAAAAATGTAGTCAAGATCAGAAGGAAAGCAGAAATTGGGAACAATTTTGTAGGCACTTTCCCAGATAAAGGTCGCATCTCACCAATATATAAAGAGCTTTGTTAAATCTATAATAATATGAATCACTGATCAATTGACAAATGGTCAAAGGATATAAGTAGGCTGTTTTCCAATGAAGGAATCAAAACAATATTTAGTCACATAAAAATGCTCTGAATCATTATTGATTAGAGAAATGCAAATGAAAACAACCTTGAGATATTATTCTGTACCTACCAAATTGGCTAAAATTATAGAAAAGGAAAGTGATAAATGTTGGAAAGAATGTGGAAAAATTAGGACACTAATCCATTGTTGGTGGAATTGTACTGATACAACCATTTTGGCGAGCAACCTGGAATTATACCCGAAGAGCTGTTGAACTGCCTATACCTTTTGACCTAGCAACATCACTGCTAGGCATATTTCCAAAGATGGTTATGGAAAAAGGAAAACAATTTATATGTTCTTAAATGTTTTTAGCAGTTCTCTTTGTGGTGGCAAAGAACTGGAAATCATGGGGATACCCATCAAATGGGGAATGGCTGGTATATAATTGTGAGGTAATACTACTGTGTCATAAGAAATGATGAGCACAATGACTTCTAGGAAAACAGAGGAAGATTTGTATGAAATAATAAAGAGCAAATAAGCAGAAACAATAGAACACCGTATGTAGTAACAACAATACTGTTTTGAGACTGACATTGAACAAATAAGTCATCCTGAATATTATAAATATCCAAATAAACTATAAAGCACATATGAAGAAAGATGCTCTCTGCATGCAGAGAAAGAAGGGATAAACAGAAGTTACCATAGAAAAATTGTGTGTGCGCGCGCGCGTGTGTGCCTGTGGTCTTTTCCCAAAGGTCAAAATGAGGGGCAGTGGACAGAAGGGGTAAAGAGGAAATGTCAGGTTTGACATCAGGACAAGCTAAGGACTAGTGTTGTCCCTAAGTGGCGTGGGCTGCTTGGGAGGTAGTGGGCTTTGCTCCTTGGGCATCTTCAGGCAGAATACGGACAGCTCCTTGTCAGAGTAGGGCGTCTTTTCGTGATGAGCTGGTCTCAGTAGCCGATGAGGTCCCTCTCAACTCTCAATTTCTGTGGTTCTGCGATGAATTCTTTGGCCAGATGACCCAGGAGAAGAAGAAAAGACAAAATGGTCATCAGACATGATTTGCCATCTCTCACCTCCACACCTTTTCACAGGCTTTCTCCCACATCTGACATGCTATCCCTTCTCAGTTTAACCCTTTCAGTTCCCCAGTTTGCTTCAAAGCTCAGATCAAATACTAACCCTAATTCTCACCCAGATCCCCATCCTACCCCAGCTTTTGCTACTTCCTGTTCCTAAAAGTTACTTTCTGTCTACTTGTCACACACACATTTACACACATATATACATACATATTTACACATGAACACACAGGTGTATGTGTTTTGGGTATATATCATACACCATACATGCATGCACGCATATATATGTGTGTATATGTATATCTATATCTACCTACCTATCTGTCTATCTAACTATCTATCTATCTATCTATCTATCTATCTATCTATCTATCTATCTATCTATCTATCTCCAGCATCTTCTCCCCCACCCTTTCCCAAGGGACACTACTTCCTACCATGAGGAGAAGCAGGACCTTGACACCTGCCACTATATTCTTTTCAGTGAGGTGAGGTACCAGACCAGATGGATATCTTTCTGCTCCCTTAAATTTTGTTCACCAGGGGATATAGTATTCAGATCTGACCAACTTCTGCTGGGTGTCTCTCAATGGAGGGATCAAGCTTTATATTCAAGGCTTGTGCCCTTCACCACCTAATACCAGTTTTACAATGACCACGCAGAGGGAATAACAAAGAAACACATGTATCCAAATCAGAGCAAAACAAAAATCAGAGAAAGTATACATTGGAAACAAACTTTGCATAACTTTTGATCTAGCAATATAACTACTAGGTCAGTATCCCAAAGAAATCATAAAAAAGTGAAAAGGATCTCCATGTGCAAGTATATTGAGGGAATGATCATCTATTGTGAATAGCTGAATGGCTATCAGTGGAATGGCTGAACAATCTGTGGAATATGAATACTATGGTGCAATAAGAAATGACAAACAGGTATATTTCAGGAAATTTGGAAAGATGGGTGCCAACTGACGCAAAGTGAAATGAACAGAACCCAAAAAAAAAAAAGTACACAGTGTCAGCAACATCATGTGATGATCAACTACGAATGACTCAGCTTATCCTCAGTAATGCAATGATCCAAGACAAGAACATAGTACAAGTACATATTCATGAAGGAACATACTATCCATCCAGATAAAGAACTGATAGAATCTGAATGCAGATTGAAGCATATTTTTTCACTTATTTTTCCTGTGTTTTTTCTTTTGGTCTATTTTTTCTTTCAGAATTATGATGAACTTGGAAATATGTTTTATGTGACAGTATATACATAAATTATATTGTACTTGCTACAGTTTTCTCTCAAAAGTGGGGAGGAGAGGGAAGGAAAAAAAATTGGAACTCAAATGCTTGTAAAAATAAATGCTAAAAATTTGTTTTGATTCATAATTTTGGGGAAAAGTAAGATATTATTAAAAGCAAAAGTATTTATGAAAAGTATACATTGGAGGATATATGCCACACAATACAGAGTGAAGGAGCTTTCCATTGGGAATGAGATAACTCAGCTCTACCAAGAGAGAGGGTGCTACTCTAGCTCTACCACTGGGGAGATGCCATCTGAACACAGACATTCCTTGTTCAGGGTAATTTGAGGGGAAGGGAAAAGTGAGCAGAGGCTTGAAGGAAGATAATGATTGTGAGAGGTAGAGGTGAGGATGGGGAACATTCTAGGCATGGAAGTGGATAGGAGATGTACATGGCAGCCAGAGGTTCCATCAGCCTGGCCAGTTTCCAGAATATCTATCTCAAGGGACCATGGCCTTTGGATCTGGAGGGAGCCTTTGGCATCCCAAACTCCCTGAATATCAGAGCTGACAGAACTATCAGAGCAAAGGTAGCCTTTGGCATCACAGCAAGTGGTCATCCAATGGGAAAGGTTGATGGCCTCCAGGGGAAGGGCACCCCTCCCCTCCTGGGCCAGTCCATTCCATCTTGGGCAGGAGAAATCTCTGGGTCAAACCAAACCTGTATCTCTGGAACATTTGCCCATTCCTTCTAGGGTTGTCCTCTGGCCAGCAGGACTGGCAGGACAGGCATAATTCTCAGTTCACTGAAACAACAATTAATAAGAACTTGATTAGATCCAAGTCTGGTGTGCCAGGCACTGTGCAAAAGGGTGAGATAGCAAATAGAAGGACAAAGACAAGCCCTGACCTCACACAGCTTCTATTCTAATGTGAGAAGACAATATAGAAAGGAAGGCCGGGAAAGGGAGGGTCCAAAATATAGCCATTAAGTGGTGCCTGTGCAGGGACCTATTGTAGTCTAATCTAATAGTTCCAGAGTGAAATGGGAGAAAGAAAAGAAGAAAGGAAGGTTGTTGTCCCTCATCTTCAAAGAGGACCAAAATGACATCACCATGATAAAGTGAAATTTCAGTGTGTCCGACTGTGGCCGATCAGACCAATACGAGCTCAGAATGCTCTACCAAAGGTTGGGTACAGATAGTCCATGTGTCTGTTTGGGGTGGATATCCCAAATTTGCACCTCCTTCATTTATTTTGTGTTGTCTCAATTCTGCTTTGTCTCAAAGAGCACAGTACCCGTTTTGATGTGGGCACTCCATGCTCAGCCATCCTGTACCAGTGTCTCCCTTGTTGCACAGTCAAATCCAAACTTTTTGAGAGAGATCTGGACAGTGTCCTTGTATCCCTTCTTCTGGTCACCATGTGATTGCCTGTCCCCATGCGAGTTCTTCATAAAATAGTCTTTTTGGCAAATGTACATTTGGCATTCGAACAACATGACCAGCCCATTGGAATTGCACTCTCTGAAGCATAGTTTGAATACTTGGCAGTTCAGCTAGAAGAAGAACTTCAGTGTCTGCTACTTTATCCTGGCAGATGATTCTCAGAATCCTCTTCAAGACAGATGAAACAGAAGCGATTCAGTTTCCTGGCATGATGCTGGTAGACTGTCCATGTTTCACAAGCATACAACAATGAAGTCAGTGCAATGACTCTGTAGACCTTCAGGTTGGTAGTCAGTCTAATACCTCTTCTCTCCCAAACCTTTCTTCAGAGTTTCCCAAACACTTAGCTAGCTCTGGCCATGTGTGTGCCAACCTCATTGTCAATGTGTACATCCCTGGAAAGTACACCACCAAGGTAAGCAAACTTATCCACAGCATTCAAGACTTCTCCATTTGTTGTAACTGATGGTTCTACATATGGATGGTGTGGTGGTGGCTGATGGAGCACCTGTGCATTCTTGGTGTCAATTATTAGGCCAAAATTAGAACAGGCAGAGAATTGATCCATACTTTATTGAATCTCAGCTTCAGAGGCTTCATTGAGTGCACAATCATCTGCAAACAGAAAATCATGCACCAACACTCCTTTCACTTTGATCCTGACTTGTAGCCTTTTCAAATTCAAGTACTTGCCATTAATATGGTAGCTGACTTTGATGCTTTGTTTATCCTCATTGAAAGCATTTGTCAACATGGCTGAAAACATCAGGCTAAAAATCACGGGAGCAAGCATACAGCCCTGTTTCACTCCATTGGTGACTGGGAAGGCACAAAAGCATTGTCCATTATCCAGAATCCGGTCAAACATGCCATCATGACATTGACATCATGAAGGAAGGAAGGAAGAAAAGAAAGAAGGAAGGAAGGAAGAAAAGAAAGAAGAAAGGAGGAAGGAATAAGGAAGGAATGAAAGAAGAAAGAAAGAAAAAGACATGAAGGAAGAAAGAAAAAGAAATGAAAGAGGGAAGGAAGGAAGGAATCTAGGGAGTAAATCCCAAGTTTTTTTTATTTCAAAAACTCATAATCTCGAAACTCCAGAACAGGAGGGCTCCCTGGAGACTCCCTAGACCAGTCAGTACAGGACTGTCAATTTTCTTTACAACAACCCCTACAAATGGTTCCATAGTATCTCCAGTAAGCCCTTCTGTGATAGGGAGCTCACTAATACGGGTCCTGAAGCGAGGTGGTGGGAAGCTTGGAGGTGATTCACAGGCTTGCCTTTTGGTCCTCCAATCTCCCCACCCCCACTTCCTGCCTTCTTCTCTCAGGGAAGTTGACATCCAAGCCCCCTCCCTCTTCAGCCCCCCTTTACCTTATGCTCAGAAAGACAAAATTACCAAAGTGATTAATTGGCTTGAGAGGGACATAATGAGTGTTCCCAGCAGACTTGAAGAGGGAGGGCGTGGGAGTGAGGGACAAGAGGTTGGAGACCTTAGTCACAGAGGCAGGGATGGGGAGAGACACAGTGACACAGACAAAGATAGAGAGAGACTCAGAGAGACAGTGGCAGAGACAGAGAGAGAAAATAGAGACAGAGAGAGTCAGGGACAGAGACATCACTGCATACAAAGTGAGCAAAGTGGAGTTAGGGGGTCAAGGAAGTCACCTTTGTTCAAAATTTAAAATTTTTTGGAATTAATTTATTTTTAGTTTTCAATATTCACTTCCATATGATTTTGAGTTTTAACTTTTCTCCCATTCCTTCCCCTCTCCCTCCCCATGAAAGCATGCAATCTGATATAGGCTCTTCATGTATATTCATATTAAACATATTTTCACATTATTCATGTTGTGAAGAAAAATTAGAACTAATGGGATAAACCACGAGAAAGAATAAACAAAAGAAATTATTTTTAAAAGGGAGCAAATCGTCTGCTTTGATCTGCATTCAGACTCCATAGTTCTTTCTCTGGATGCGGATAGCATTTTCCATCATGAGTCTTCTGGAATTGTCTTGGATCCTTGCATTGCTGAGAAGAGCTAAGTCTTTCAAAGTCATCGCACAATGTGGCTGTTACTGTGTACAGTGTGCTCCTGGTTTTGCTAGCTCACTCAACATCGGTTCATTTGAGTCTTTTCAGGTTTTTCTGAAATCCATCTGCTCATCATTTCTTATAGCCCAAGAGTATTTCATTACATTCATATTCTGCAACTTGTTCAGCTATTCCCCATGTGATGGACATCCTCTCAATTTCCAATTCTTGGACACAACAAAAAGCTGCTCTAAATATTTTTGTACATGTGAGTCCTTTTCCCATTTTTATGATCGCTTTGGGATAAGGACCTAGTATTGCTGGATGAATGCGTTGGTTGGTTGTTGTCCTTCATTCCAAGAGGACCACAATGACATCAGTATTGTGGCTGATCAGACTAATATAAGCTTGGAATGCTCTATCACAGATTGGGCACAGATAGCCCCAGTGAACATTAGGGGTGGATACTCCCAATTTGCGCATCCTACGTTTCCTTTGAACTGCTTCAATTCTGCTTTGCTTATAGAGCACAGCCCTTTGTCTGATGTTGGCATGCTATGCTGAGTGGTCCTGTGCCATTGCCTCCCATGTCACACAATCAATTACAAAGTTCTTAAGTGAGACCTTGAGTGTCCTTGTATCGCTTCTTTTTAAAAAATTTTATTTTTCATTTTTTAACACAGTTTATAAGAGATAAAACAATTCAAACTTTTGATCAGGTGATACTTCTTTTTAAAGTATTTACAATATGGACAACAAAAGAATTTTTTTTTAAACATTAACCAGCTGAGACACAAATAACATTTATGTTTGTTAACTTCACAAGCTCTTGACCTAATTGTCTCCACAGTATTACTAAGAATTAAAGGACCCTAACTTATTGTTGTTGGTCTAAAGTCCTATGCCTAATAGCTTCATTTTAAACTTAACCTCGGATGTTCCCCTACCAATAATTTATAATATAATAGATCTGGTATTAAGTTTACAAACCTTTTGACTATAGGAAATTGCCACCAAGAGTAGGGACATTGCAGGGAAACAATATCTCCCCAAGTTCATGTCAGTTCCAGGCAGGAGTAGATTGTCCACTTGCATTCAGTCAGGCTTAAAGTCTGCCAGGTGTCAGTGGGGAAATTGAGTCAGGAGAATCTTACCTCAGCCCAGGCTGAACAGCTGCTCTCCCACCCTTCCCGTGAGATCACCTTTTGCAGTTCATACCAGCATCTCACAGGCTTAATGGCATCATGGATTGGAGGCTCAGATCGTCCTTCTTGCTATCTATATCTGGAGTTAGACTCAGAAGAACAGTCACTTAATAGTCCCATAGCATCTAAAATTGAAAAGTTCCAATAACCAGATTTCAAATATGATTATAACTTCACTTTGACTAAGGAACATCTTTTGAAACAAGTCTTAAGTGTCTTACACGTATTCTATACATGTTCTAGCTCCTGATGAAATAGCAATCATAAAATCAAATTTGCCATTAAAACCATAACTTTTCCATCAATGCCAAATTTTACCCGAGGTTACCTTCATCTAGGAAATTTAGACTAAAATTCTTTTTCCCAAACTAAAAGATGTCATTGATTCATTCTCAGTAATTAACTCAGTTAATTGTTTTAATACTAATTGCTTTTACCTCACTTTGTAACTTGTCCAATTTTTCTCCCCATCACTTCCCTCTCCCCGCTTCCTAACACTTTGCATTGTGATTGCTTCTTCCCTCAATGTACTCTCCCTTCTATCACACCCCACCCTTCCCTTATCCCCATCTTCTCTCTTTTCTTGTAGGGCAAGATAAATTTCTATACCCCATTCCCTGTAGTTCTTATTTCCCGATTATATGCAATAAAAATTCTCAACATTCGTTGCTAATATTTTAAATTTCAACTTCTCTCCCTCCCCCCTCCTTCCCCAGCCCCACTGAGGAGGCAAGCAATTCAATACAGACTAAATATGTGTCGTTTTGGAAAAGACTTCTATCATGTTGTGTAATAATGACTACATTGCCTTCTGTCCTACTCTATCCCCCCTTATTTTCTCCCTCTCAATTGACCTTGTCCCTTCTCGAAAGTGTTTATTTCTAGTAACTCCTTTCTCCCATTTGCCCTCCCTTCTACCATCCCCCTCACCCCACTTGTCGCCTCCTCCCCTACTTTCTTGTGGTGTAAGACAGATTTTCATATCAAATTTAGTGAGCATGTTATTCCCTCCTTCAGCCATATGTCGAGAGAGAAGTTTCACTTTTCCCCTCTCTCCTTCCCCCTTTTCTCCTCCATTGAACAAGGTTTTTCTTATCTCTTTTATGAGTTATAGCCTGCCCCGTTCCATTTCTCCCTTTCTCCTCCTGATATTTTCCTCCCTCACCCCTTAATTTTTATTTTATTTTATTTTTGTGTGAATATCACCTCTTCTGATTCAACACACCCTGTACTCTCTGTCTATATATGTGTGTATGTGTGTGTGTATGTATAATATCTCCATCTACCCAAATACTGAGAAAAGATTCAAGAGTTAAAAATATTTTCTTTCCATGTAGTAATGTAAACAGTTCAGCTTTAGAAAGTCTTTTATGATTTTTCTTTTCTGTTTACCTTTCCATGTTTCTCTTGATTCTTGTATTGGAAAGTCATATTTTCTATACAGATCTGTCCTTTTCCTCAATGTGAATGAGTGAAAGTCATCTATATCACTGAATGACCATTTATTCCCTTGAAGTATTGTACTCAGATTTGCTGGGTAGGTGATTCTTGGTTTCAATCCCAGTTCCTTTGACCTCTGGAATATCCCATTCCAAGCCCTTGAATCTCTTAATGTTGAAGCTGCCAGATCTTGTGTTATCCTGATTGTGTTTTCACAATACTCAAATTGTTTCTTTCTAGCTGCTTGCAACATTTTCTCCTTGATCTGGGAACTCTGAAATTTGGCCACAATATTCCTAGGATTTTCTCTCTTCAGGTCTCTTTCAGGACGTGATTGGTGGATTCTTTCAATATTTATTTTGCCCTCTGGTTCTAGAATATCAGGGCAGTTTTCCTTGATAATTTCATGAAAGATAATGTCTAGGCTCTTTTTTTTGATCATGGCTTTCAGGTAGTACCATAATTTTTAAAAATTGTTTCTCTTGGATCTATTTTCCAGGTCAGTTGTTTTTCCAATGAGATGTTTCACATTATCTTCTATTTTTTCAAACTTTTGGTTTTGTTTACTAACTGCTTGGTTTATCTCATAGTCATTCATTTCCCTGAACTCAATTCTCTCTTTCAACGAATTATTTTGTTCAGTGAGCTTTTGAACCTTCTCCTCCATTTGGCTAACTGGAACAGGTAGAAGTAGTCAATAAGCTGAACTTATGGCAGTACATCAAGCTATCCAAACAGGACAAGGAGGACAGTGTCATATATTCACTGATTCATGGGAGGTAGTTAATGAGTTAGCTACATGGATGTCCATGTGGCAAAATCACTATTGGGAAATTCATGATAAACAAGTCTGGGTCAAAGAATTAGGGGAAGTTTTTGAGAGAGACATTGAGAGTGCCCTTGTATCTCTTCTTCTGGTCTCCATATGATCGCCTGCCCCATTTGAGTTCTCCATAAAATAGTCTTTTTGGCAAATATATTTTTCATTCGAACAACGTGGCCAACCCATCAGAGTCGTACTCTCTGAAGCCTAGTTTGAATGCTTGGCAGTCCAGTTTGAGCAAGGACCTCAAAAAGGTACCTCTGGTACCTTATCCTTCTAGGTGATCTTCAGAATCTTCCTAAGACAGTTCAAATGGAAGCGATTCAGTTTCCTGGCGTGGTGCTGGTAAACTGCCTATGTTTTACAGGCATACAACAGTGAGGTCAGAACAACGGCTCCGTAGACCTTTGGTTTGGTAGTCAGTCTAATACCTTTTCTCTCCCAAACTTTTCTTCAGAGCCTCCCAAACACTGAGCTAGCTTTGCAAATGAGTGCATCAACCTCATTGTCAATATGTACATCCCTGGAAACTACACTACAAAGGTAAGGGAACTTATTCACAGCATTCAAAACTTCTCCATTTGTTGTAACTGATGCTTCCACGTATCGATAGTGTAATGGAGGCTGATGGAGAAGGTATTTTCTTGTTGATTATTGGGCTGAAATTAACAAAGGCAGAAGAGAATTGACCCAACCTTGGTTGCATCTCAGCTTCAGAGACTGCATTGAGTGTACAATGATCTGCAAACAGAATATCATGCACCAACACTTCCTCCACTTTGGTCTTGACTTGTAGCCTTTTCAAATTGAAGAACTTCCCATCAGTATGGTAGTTGACCTTGATGCAGTGTTCATTTTCATTTAAAGCATTCGACAACATGGCTGAAAACATCATGCTAAAAAGCATGGGAGCAAGCACACAGCCCTATTTTACTCCACTGGTGATGGGGAAGACATGAGAGCATTGTCCCCTATCTTGAACCTGGGCAAACATGCCATCATGAAATTGACCTACAATACAGTAGTTCTCTGAGAAACCAAATTTTGACATAATTTTCCATAATCCCTCACGTCTATTAGTGTTAAAGTCCTTGGTCAAATCCATAAATATTGTGTACAGACCTCTGTTCTGCTCCTGGCATTTCTCCTCAAATTTTCAGGCAGCAAATACCGTATTGAGTATTCCTCAACCTTTTTTGAAACCACACTGGCTCTCAGCTATACGAACATTTTCCAGGTGAAGGATCAGCCTATTAAGGAGGACTCTAGCAAGAATCTTGCCAGCAATGACTAATAGAGAAAACCCCCTGTGATTGTCTCAGGACAATCTATTTTCTTTACCTTTATAGAGATGGGCAATGGAGACATCCTTGAACTCTTGGGGGATAACCTCCTCTTGCCATAACCTGGAAAATTCAAGTAAGCTTTTGTATGAGCAATGTTCCTCCTACCTTGTAAATAGCAGCTGGAATAAAGAATCATCACCAGGTGCTTTGCCACATGAAAGTAGCTTAATATCACTCAAAACCTCTTCTTCAGTTGAAAGTTCAGCTAAGGAGGAATTGACTTCAACCTGAGGTAAACGGTCATGGCCTCAGCATTGATTGATGACGGTGTGTTGAGAACACTGTGGAAGTGTTCAGTCCATCTCTCTAGGATCATGTCCTTATCACTAATCAATGTCGCTTCACCAGCACTGAGTAATTGTGATGCCCATAGCTTTTTGGTCCTTATGGACTAGCTTTCAGGGAATCATAAAAGTGCTTTGAAGTGTTGCTATCAGCATAAAAGTGAATTTCATCTGCCTTCTTTCTGAGCCAGGAATCCTGCATCTCTCTAAGCTTTGCTTGTACTTTACTTTTGATGGAATTAAATACTGCCTTCTTAGAGATGGATGAACTATCCTGCTGATAAATTCTGTAGCAGCTTCTGCATTTCCCCACAGTTGCATCAAACCAGTCTTGGTGTTTGCGAGTGTTCTGATTCAGATGAGCAAATGCAGTACTGTACACAAGATCTCTGAAAGTTGTCCATTCCTTTTCTGCTCCACTGTTGCCAACTGTGTGTTGGCTCAACTTTCCCTCCTAGTTAGCAACAAACTGTTCACACTTTGAGAAGATCTCTAATTTGTTGACATTAATTCTTCTCCTAGTCATTTTGACTTGGGGGAGGCACTTTTGATAAATGTTTGACTTGGAAGTCTGATCAGTTCAGCACTCTGCACCACACATTGGCTTTATCACTCTCACATATTGTATATCTCTTCTCCTTACAATCACATAGGCTACTAGATTCCAATATTTGCTGCGAGGGTGCATCCATGAAGTTTTATTGAGCTGAGGTAATTGGAAGATAGTGTTGCTGATGAGAAGGTGATGTGATGCACAAGTTCTCGGCAGTAAATGACCATTGCTGTTGCTTTTTCCAACTCCATCCCTCCCTGGACTCCCTGCCAAGTCTGGTAGTCTGAACCTACTCTAGCATTAAAGTCAACCAGAATTATAAGCTTGTCTTCTTTTTGCACATTGATGATAAGGGTCTCTAGGTCTTCGTAAATTTTTTTTAGACCTCATCAGGGTTTATCATGGTGGGAGCAAAGGCAATGATGATGATGACATGGCACTTTCCTGCAAGTGGCAATCACATTGTCATGAGCCTGTCATTCACTCCTTTTGGCAGTAATACTAGCTTGATGACTAGATTAGTTTTGATTTTAAAACCTATACCATTTTCACAGTGCTTTCTTTCACTGCAGTCACTCCAGAAAAATGTGTATCTAGCTCCAATTTATCATACACAAACTGCATACATACATACATGCATATATGTTTGTGGATGCAACCCCCCATCCCTGTATATATGGTTTGCATGTTGTCTCCACATTGAGCCTGTGAACTCTTTCAGGAGAGGGAGTATCTTCTGCCTTTCCTTGTATTCCCAGGGCTAAATTCCGTTCTCGGCACATAGTATATACTTCATAAACCTTTGTTGACTGAGACAAACTACAAACAAGCATACAGAAACAAAATATACACAATATACATTGGAGGTAATTGAAAGAGTGAAGCCATTAGTATTAATGCAGACCCCTGGGAAAGATTAAAAAGTTAACATAGAGGAACCTTGCCTGATGGAGTTCCACATAAGTTAGGAACACAAACCTCTTTTGCTCCTCTTCCTTTCCCTCAAGTTCTTCTGAAAACTTACACATCACAGCCTGAGGGTTGGCAGGGGTTGCAGCAGCCGTCCAGGCAAATTCAGACATCAGAAGGGTCACTTTTAGCTCCATATGTTCAGGGTGTAGCCTCCTTGTCTTCCTCCCATTGCTTGTCTTTCTTCTTGTCCTCTGCCTTCCAGCACTTTGTTTCACAGCTCATTCAACAAGTGGACAGTTTCTAAAACATTGACCTGCTCTGGGAGATGGTGCAGAAACTTCAGAATGCTATTAAACTGAAGTTCTCAGATGCTGACCAATCTAGAAGACTAACATTAGAATTATACTTTGAACCCCATGAATGTTTCACAAAGAAACCCTTGATGAAGATGTGGAAAATCATCAGAGCCAGATGATTCAAATCTCCCTTTCTCTGATGGACCAGAAATGAAGATTTTTCCCAGGGTGTCATGTAGAATTTGAGTGGTCGGAGAGGTCACTTTGAAAAGTATTAAGAAAAACAGAGACACAAACTCCACAGGACAATGTGAACTCTTATGTAAATTGGTTCTAAATTCTTTTCTGCAATTCAAGTATTTTTTTTTCCCTGAAGTATCTCAGATTTGAGATCTGGATGATGACGATGATGCAGCTTTCCAAATGGTCACCTTTTAATTTAGCTTTTGTAGGATCCCAAGACCCTTGTAATATCCAAAAGAGAAGGGAGTAGGATAAAAATGATGATGATGATGATGATGATGAATATGATGAAAAAGCGAAAAGTAGAAGGAAAAGAAGGAGGAAGTCGAGAAAGTGTGGGAGGAGACGAGTGAAATGAAGGAGGAAGAGGAAGAGAAAGAGAAGGGAAAGAATTGGAGGAATCACGCCTATGATGAGGAAGTGGAAGAGGAAGTAGATGAAGACATGATCCAGAAGCTGACTTGAAGAAAGACCAAATCTCAGTGGTACATAAGCAGCACAGTGTGAATGTAGCCTGGAGCACTGTCTACATTTAAGTAGTCTGAATAAACTTCTTAGTTACATACGTTTTTTTAAAATTTTCTTAGTGGAATCAGGGAAACAATTCTTATTTAAAAAGGGGAGAGGAAGGCAAAATGAATATTGAAGAACCAGTTCGGTATATTTCCTAATTCTACCTCACATTATAATGTGATGGTTTCCTGCCAGATATGTAGAGCACAGAACGTTCACCAGGTCACGTCTGCTGTGACATCATGTTGCTCTGAGGAAGTCATGCAGTCATTAGACTGTTGTGAAAATTACCCACACTGTTCACTGAGAGCAATGTTGGATTTGGAAAAATAAATCCTTCTGAAGAACTGATCAAGGTATTGTTTCAGAACAGGAGCTGAAATGCCTTACGTCTGCTAGTACTAGAGGTGTCTCCACTCCATGCTTGCACATATGCAGTGACTTGTCCTGTCCAGGAGACATGATGTATTTGGAAGTCAGATGGGAGGAGACTAGTATATCGTTAAGAAGTATGAAGAAGGACATTTCTGATCTTCCTGTCTGCTTGATTATGGAATTGTGCATTTTCATGTGACATATAGGTCTGCAAAAAAATTTAGACATTATGTTAACATTATTGTTTATCACTGGGCAGTGAAAAAAGCTAGTATTTTAGAAAAAAAGAATACTCACTAGGACATAGGTACAAATGGCTTCCCAGTTTCTGTGTGAAGACTTCCCTCCTAAGGAGGGAGACTCCACCACCACTTGGGGAAATCCATTCCATTCTGTTATAGCTCCAGTCGTTAGGAAGTGGTTCCTAACACATAGCCTCAATTGGCTCCTTTGTAACTTCCCCTCATTTCTCCTGGCCCTCTCCTCCACATGATGACCCTTCAGACACTGGAAAAACTCTTCTGACTCCCTCACTACTATTCCTCATTTTCCAAGAAGCCTCTTCAGTTCCTCCCATGTTTGCCCTTCTCTAGTTCAATCTCTGCCCTCCTTCCAGAACCATCCAAGTCAACTTCGTACTTCTGTTGTCTTCCCTTTCTCCTTCTCCTTTTTCTCAGCCCCTTTCCCTACTTTCTCCATAGGACCTTTGCCCTTGCTTGCCAGAGGTAGAAGACAGCAATGACATGCTCAGAAGGTAACATTAGGAAGATGATTAGGAGAATGTGTACAGAATGTTGAGCATCTCCACTGACTAAGTGGTGGTAAGATGGGTACCTGCTCTGGGTTCTTTAATACAGTGCCATTGCTCAGAGCTCTGTCTCAGTCTCTTTTATTGTATATTGTCCAGTTGTAATTCCTGTGATGCAAACACTAGACTTTCAGAGCTGTACTGTGGTTAGAATTGGAAGAAATTATCATAGCGTCCTTGATTTCTTGTTGCTCACAGTCATGCCTTGGGTTTGGCCTTGGGGTGAGACTGTGTGAAACTTACCCAGTAACTAGATTTGCATGGAAATGTTCATGAGACAGGCAAGAAAGAAGAAGCAGGAATGGATAAGTTTCATCTCTGATGGGACAGGAATGATAAGGTAGAAATTCTGGGGCCATAAAGGCTAGATAAAACTTCAGCAAAGAGACAGGAAAAAAGGGTATGTTTTGGCCTTTGCAGAAAGCATCAGCAAAAGACAGCAAGGAGTGCAGCAGGGAGCATTTCCAGGGTTGGGGGAAAAGAAGTTTATTGAATAGCATATGTACTGGAGGCAGCTATACCCTCAGTCCTGTGGGTTCAAGGACTTGGGTTATAATCCCAACTCTACCATTTTCATGAAAGCTAGCTTCCTTTGAAGAGGTCTTGTGGTGCTGAAATTAATAAAGTATGAGATGTGTAGTCAAGAAAACCTGAGTCTGAGTCTTGACTTACATGGTCTGTTCTGAGACAGATTTTCTGGAATCCAGACAGTGAGGAGGGAGATGCTGATCAACCTGTCCAGACTGGGACCAGTTGGAGTTTGTTCTGTTTGGTGCCAGCTAGCAGGGCAAAGAGCCCCAAGGGAATGTCACATAGTGGGATATTTAAGCTTGATATCAAGAAGGAGAAAAATAACTTCCTAATAACGTGATTCCTTCTTAAGTGGGATGGCTGCCTGGGTAGGGGTGGGCACTTGTCTTTGGAGGACTTTAGGCAGACTGCAGTTGGGCTGGATACAGTGGTGATTCCTTTCCCATAGAAGTTAGATTCAAGTGCTCTCCCGTACTCTTCCAACTCTCATATTTTGTGGTTCCGGGATTACAACATTGGGGAGTATCTCCAGATTGTGTAATATTATCACTGATGTTGGCACTAAGAAAAGTTCCGGGGACAAGTATCCCAGAAGAAGACCCCTGGAGGCTTCCCAAAGGACTTCAGAGCTACCCAGAAGCAGGGTTAAGGACATTACCCTTGTTGGCATGCTGGTCTTATTTACAGGGACTACAAACATTTAATTGCAGGGAGGAATTTGTGGGTGAGGTAATCATTTGTTGGTTCATATATGGTGAAATAGTGTGCCCATGTTTGAGAACTGGACTACATATTCCCACAGAGCACATCCCCATGTATACATCTTACACATCACTATTTTCAGGATTTTTTTTTTAATAATGTGGGATCGCATCGTATATCCCTCCCAAAGGTATTGTATTTAGATAACTGTTAATACTTCCTGCATCTGGCTCCATTGTTGATTGATTCTTCTGAGCACCCCTAGGTTTTCCTGCCTTTCTGTGAGATGCACTCAAGATTGTCCCATTTCAGAAGAGTTTCATTCAAAGTTGTTCTCTGAATAAATCCTACATCAGCATCTAGTGAGTCAGAGCATGATTGTGAGAGCAAACCCTTGAAGAGATTCTGTTTGAGGAGGCCCAGAAATGGGAGGGTTGAGCCCTGATCCAGATTATTGGTTGTCATGTGGTTCATAGTGAGGCTGTTGGCCTTGAGAGGTCATGAATTCCCCATCACTAGGGGAGGGAAAGCTCTGGCTGGAATGACATGTTCCCAGAAATCTTGTGTGCTCCAGGGAATACCAGCTTATGTAGGGACAGCCTTGAATGACTCTTAAATTACTTCTTTCTTGGATTGTCTGTGAATCTCTCCCCATGCCCTTCATTCTCCTGAGACCCCCACTGCAAAGAAGGAAGGGAGAAGATTTAGAAAAACAGGGAGAGGAAAACAAGGATGATAAAGGACATTGAGGTGATGGATGTAAAAGCAGTGGGGCAGCATTTTGTCTTTGAGGGAGGGTCTTTGGGTTCAAATCCTGCCTGAGAGTTTTATAATTCCTTCAGTTCCAAGGGCCCAGAGTCTTTTTATTTTTAAGCTAAGGACAATACTTGCAGAATGCACCTCAGAAGTTTCTTGGTAGAGAGGAAAGCACTTGGTGGTCTGAAAACCAACAGAAAAATGGGATTGTCAAGATCACATTAGCCTTCCCAGGAAACTCTGTTGTTTCTCCTACAGCCCTTGCACCCAATTCTTTTTTGTTAACCTGCCAGAAACTCTGCCTCTGTAACTCACTCATCACTGTTCTGAAGGTCAGTGCTTCCATTTTCTCTGACATAAATCCTGCCTGGCCCCACTGAAGTGCTCTGAATACTTCTTCCTTCAGAGGATTCAGGGCACAATGGTAAGATCAGTGTCAGGGTTACAGTTCTGCTATATTTGTGTTTTGGTGACCTGAGGACCTCTGTCCAGATCCTTCCCGTCCGGGGACCCAGGGATTCTGATTATATTTGGGGTCCTTAATCTGGAGTCCATGGACATAGAGAATTGGTTGTGCAGTAATTTCAGGAGATCCATGAACTTGATGGCGTGAAATTATGTCTTTTCTCACTAACCCTTACTGAAGTTTAGCACTTCCTTCAATCACTTAAAATCTTATTTGGATGAGGGGTCTACGTGCTTCAGCAAATTGTCGGCAAGAGGGGACATGACACACTAAAGGTTAAGAATCTTGGCTGTCCAAGGAGGAGCCTGCACCGGTTGGTCTCAAGTCCTCTCCTTATTTCAATATTAAGGCCAAGCATGTGCAGGGACAGCAGGAAGTTCCTATTTTACAGCCACCTTCCCCCTCTCTGGGTTGCCAACCCTGCTCTTTACCTGACTTGGGGGAGGTCACTATAATGCTGTCTTTGTCCTGAAGTTCAAACTCATCTCATAAGTTTTTGATTGCCTCCACATCAAAGATTTCAAGAAGGAAGGGTTCACAAACTGGAATTTGTTCGGATTCTCCATGCAGGTTGAACTCATCACCCTGGGTGAGTGCTCTCCTCTGGATACCTCTAAAAGCTACTTCTGCATCCTTGGCTTTTCCCAAGTTGTAGTGAACCTCTGAATTATCCAACATGTCAGAAGTCAGAGGGGGATCATTAAGAAGCTTTGTAGGCTTTTATGTCTTTTAATAAATATGATCAAGGTCATAGAATCTGAGACTGAGATATTCTGGCACAAGGAGTAGCTGAACATGAGCACATATGTCAAGAACAACAAATATTAGCTGAAAGAGAACACTTCCTTGAATGAATCTGCATGGCATGCATGTGTCATCAAGACTACTGAACAGCTGTTACAGAGAAGAGACATTAGACATGGTTACTTTGGCTTCAGGACCAGAGTGGGAGGGGAAAAGAAGGCTGATTTGGGATAGATGTCCAGAAACATTTTCTAATGACTAGAAATGACTATGACTATTTATTATCATTGAGAAGCAATCATCATTGATTAGCTTTTGCAAAAGAATAGTTCCTGAGAAGATAGAGCAAGAGCTGAAGTATAAAAACATGCCATTGAATTTGGGAAGGGAGACAATCTCTGCCCTCTAGAGCCCTCAGCCTTGGGGAACATAAGCTCCAGATTACCTTATCTCCTAGCTATATTTGCTCCCGCCAGGTTCATGTCTGAATGTGGCAGAGCTAATGGGGAAGACCATTTCACTGTTGACATCCCTGTGGTCTGCCGTGCTTGTACTGGAGGGATTTTCTTGTTCCATCTAACCCATAGCTCTGGACAAGGGGCAATTTTATGATGCTGCATCCTCTTTAGTAGAAGTGAAAAGGCAAGATACTGCTCACATAATCTTGTGTGGAGCTGCTCTGGGGAACTTGACGCTGTGCTGTTGTTTGTCCCTTGGTTTTGAAGAGGACCAATGACGTCACAGGGTGATGTCTTCATTTATGCATAAATTGGAATTAAATGAGGCACAGTTACACCAAGTTATGAGCCTCACTTTTCTTCCAGAGTCATTTAAGTCAGGTGGTAAGACGAACATCTGAGTGACTGAGATGACCTTGCATGCAGCAGATGTCCTGGACTGTTTCCATGTCTGCCTACTCTCTCAAATGCTCCATAGAGCCTGCTTCAGGCACCTTTAGGGCCATCATTACCAATTGTTCTCATCCACCAGTTCCACTCAGGGAATGCTTCACATGCTTGAGTAGACACACCTCTAACTCACCAATGAATCTGAGGACTATGGGTAACTGAACCTGGCTTATCCCAACTGACAGGACAATTTACCAGAGATGTGGACACTGCAGGCTACAGCTTCTTAAACCCACAGGTGACAGTTGGGTGAATCAGGTGGATACTAAATGTGGATGAGTAGCCCTGAAAAGGGTTTAGCATATCCTCGTCCCAGAGGGGCTAGTTATACTGAACATCACATAAAACCCCCAGAATGGTAAGTGCTTGAGGCCAGACTTGAACTCAGTTCTTTCTTGTCCCCAGTCTAGCATTCTAACCATTTCTCTACCTAACTGCTCTAGATGTTTGGAAACCTACTGGTCACTCATTCTATCCATCCATCTCCCCTCAGCCTGATCTCTGCACAGGGACCTCCAGAAACACGGGCCTTGAAGACCAAAGGGGAGATACTAGTGAACCATCTGCTTTTTAATGAACAATCTATGTTAGGTCTTCCAGGGCTGAATGGAACTTGTTCGGGTTCCTATTTGAAAGAGGCAGACTTAGACTGTAAGCATTTTCCCTCAAAAGGTGAAGTACATATCCTGGCTTTGTCCTTGACTGGTGGAGGACTGGCTTAATGACCATTCAAACAGATGTGCTTGAATTCACCACTCAGAGCAAAGCCATGATTGTTGTATGGGTTTCTTCATTTCATCCCAAGTTCTAAGGTCCACAATTTGTGGGCACCCTCCAGTTGTTCAGATTAACAGAAAAGCAGTAAATTCTTAATTAATAACAATTACGACGAAAATAATTCATTTGGTTATTTTTTTGCTATACCTACACTGTGTAATACTTTATCTAAAAAAGGGGCAGAGCCAATATGTTATATAAAATGGAAATAATTGAGAGAGAGAAGGCAGTAGCATTAATGGGAATCCCTTGGAAAGATGAAAAAGGAAAGGAACAGGGACCCTATCTGATGAAGCTCGTCACAGGTTAGGAACAAGAATTTCTCTGATTTTCTCATGGACAATCTTCCTCTGATGAAGCAAAACCAGGACCCAAACACTACTGGAAGGGAAAGAGGGGAGTCCAGATAATTTCTGTTTCACAGATTCACAAAGTGTCTACTCTGCCCTGGTAAGAATGGTAGTCATGGAGAAATAAGCAAGTTCTGCTCTCAAATGACTTTGATAATCATTTCAGATCGTTTAAACCCCAATAAAAGCCAAGGCCTGAACAAATCAATGAGACACTCTTTGTTTTCCTCTAAAATTACCCTTTCTTATGTCAGCAACTTTAAGACCAGATGAGGCCGACCAGGGGCATTCTTCCTGTTTGTTACGACTCAAGTACATGATGCCTGGGACCAAATATAGTCTTGAATAGTGGGACTTCTCTTATCTTGTTATTCTATGGCTATGCTCTACAGGAAAAATACAGCTATCCTGAAACTGTAATTTCAATGAACATTTTGTCAACTGTCTTGTCTTATTGTATTTGCAACTTATTCAATTAAAAAAAAATTCTTGTCTTAGGATATGGTTGAACATGTATAGAGACCATAAATCTGAGAAACACAGACATCTTGAGTTTGGTTTCTCCCAATACTCATAAAAAGCCTTGTCATTTTTATCAGTCAGTCAGATTTTATCTGGTTCCATGCATACATGTATTCTGTCAGTTATAAGGGAATTAAAGAATTTGAATTTATACATCACCTAGGCTGTCTGCCTCTTTTCACCAAATTTTCAGATCAACAGCTTAGAGTCTGGGCTGGGGGTTGGGACATGCTTCCCAGTCACAAAGCAAGGGCACCCAAGAGAAGAAGGATAGCTGGGATAAGGTTCATGAGGAAGTCACAGGAAAAACTTGGATCAGGTACTATTCTCAGTGAGAGAGATCTTTGCAAGATGGTGGACCATAAGGGAGATATCAGATTGGCCTCACTGGAGCATGGGGCATTTAAACTTCACCACTGAGGAAGCAGAGGAAGGAGGGATTGGAATATGATATTACGTAAGACAAAGGAGCTGGGAATGAAACAAAGGCTCAATTAACCAGCAAAATTGAGTATAATATTACCGGCAAGGAGATGGACATTCAGTGAAATAAGGGATTTCCAGACCTTCCTGATGAAAAGGCCAGAGTTCAACAGAAAATTCAGTCTTCAAACACAAGTCTCAAGAGAGGTATAAATAGGTAAACAGGAGGAAAAAACACTTGCTATTCAATATGGGCAAACTGTTTACATCCCCATAAGGGAAGACAATACTTGTTAATCTTGAGAATTGTATATTTATTATGATATATAGAAGGAATATACATAGATAGAGCAAGTGAGTATAAAGTAAATGATAAGATGATTAAATGTGATTTAAGGGTGCAAAGAAATTGTAATGGGAGATGCGAAAAGGAAGATGCAGATAAAGGTAAATCACATCACAGGAAGAGGCACAAAAACGTATTATAGTTGAGGAAAAGAGGGGAGGGAGATAAGCATTATTTGAGATTTACTCTCATCTCATTTGGTCCAAGAAGGGAACAACCAACTCAGTTAAGTACAGAAATCTAACTAACTCTATAGATAGTAGGAGGGGAAAGGGGAAAGAAAAGGGAGGGGAGGCTAAAGAGAGGGAAGAAGTAGTAAGAGAAAGGGGGAGTAAAAGGGAGGGGATACTGAAAGAAAGGAGGGAAGACCGAGGGAGGCAGTAGTCAAAAATTAAAACTCTACCATGGAAAGGAAGGGAGAAGAGAGAAATAACAGCATAAATGGGGCGAAAGAGAATGGAGGGAAAAACATAGATTGTAATCATAACTGTCAATGTGGATGGGATGAACTCTCCCATCAAACGGAGCTGGATAGCAGAATAGATTAAAAACCATAATCCAACAATATGTTGTTTAAAAGAAACACATTTGAAAGGGGCCGATACACATAGGGTAAGGGTAAAAGGTTAGAGCAGAATATATTGTGCTTCAGCTGATGTAAAAAAAACAGGGGTAGAAATCCTAATCTCAGACAAAGCAAAATCAGAAATAGATCTAATGAAAAGAGATAAGGAAGGTAGCAACATCCAGCTAAAAGGCACCATAGACAACGAAGCAATTTCATTATTAATCATGTATGCGCTAAGTGGTATGGCATCCAAATTCTTAGAGGCAAAGTTAAGGGAGCTACAGGAAGAAATAGACAGCAAAACTATTGTAGTGAGGGATCTCAAACTCCCCCTCTCTGAACTTCATAAATCTAATCTCAAAATAAAGAAAGAAGTTAAGGAAGTGAATAAAACTGGATAAAGTAGATATGATAGATCACTAGAGAAAACTGAATGAGAATAGAATTTTCTCAGCGGTACATGGCATATATACAAAAATTGACTACGTACTAGGGGATAAAATCCTCACAATCCAATGCAGATAGGAAGATATAGTCAATGCATTCTTCTCAAATCATAGTGGAATAAAAATTATATACAATGTATTTAATAAAGGACCATGGAAAGATAAACCACAAATTACTTGGAAGCTTAACAGTCTAATCCTAAAAAACGAGTGGGTTGAACAACAAAACATAGAAACTGTTAACAACTTCGTTGAAGAGAATGAAAATAATGAGACAACCTATGAAATCTTATGGGATGCTGCAAAAGCATTTCTTAGGGAAAGTTTTAAAACTTTGAATGCCTAAGTGAATAAAATAGAGAAAGAGGAGATCAATAAATTAGGCATGCATCTGAAAAAGCTAGAAAAATAACAAATTGTTGTTAATATGTAATTGGAAACATGGAAAACCAAAGGATAGATTTCATATAACTGAAATTAAGAAAACTATTGACCTAATAAATAAAACTAAGAGTTGGTTTTATGAAAAAAATAACAAAATTGATAAACCTTTGGTCAATTTGAACAAAAAAATAGAAAGAAGAAAACCAAATCACCAATATCAAAAATGAAAAGGGTAAACTCATCTTCAAAGAGGTAGAAATTAAAACAATAATTCGAAATTACTTTGCCCAACTGTACGCCCATAAATTTGACAATCTAAATGAGATGGATGCTTATTTTAAAAAATTTAAATTGCCCAGATTAATGGAAGAGGAAGTTGGATACTTAAATAACCCCATCTCAGAAAAAGAAATTGAAAAACTCATCAATGAACCCTCTAGGAAAACATCTCCAGGGCCAGATGGATTTACAAGTGAACTCTATCTAATATTTAAAAATAATTATTTCAAATATTATATACACTATTTGGGAAAATTGGTGAAGAAGGAGTCCTAACAAATTCTTTTTATGATACAAGTATGGTTCTAATACCTAAACCAGGAAGAGCCAAAACAGAGAAAGAAAATTACGGACCAATTTCTGTAATGAATATAGATGCAAATATTTAAAATAAGATATAAGCAAAAAGAATACAGCAAATTATCAAGAGAATAATACACTATGATCAGACAGGATTTATACCAGGAATGCAGGGCTATATCAATATTAGGAAAACTATCAGCATTATTGATCATATCACCCACAAAACTAACAGAAACCACAAGATTATGTGAATAGATGGAGAAAAAGATTTTGACAAAATACAAAACCCACTCCTATTGAAAAGACTGGACAGCATAGAAATAAGTGAAGCATTCCATAAAATAACAAGCAGTTTCTACCAAAAGCCATCAGCAAACACTATATGCAATGCGGATAAGCTAGATGCATTTCCAATACAATCAGTGCTTCATCAAGGATGTCCATTATCACCATTGTAATTAAATATAATACTAGAAATGCTAGCTTTAGCAATAACAGAAGAAAAAGAAATTGAAGGAACTAGAATAGGCAAAGAAGTAACTAAGTTATCACTCTTTGAAGATGATATGATGATATATTTAGAGAATCCCAGAGAATCTAATAATAAACCACTACACTAAAACTCAAAGTGAGCCTCGATAACATCATCCAGGAAAATGGAAGGGAAATGGCAATTGGAGGAGGTGGAGGCGACGCCCTAATATTTTCATTTTTCCTGAAGAACTCATTCAGACATCTCCCAATTAGCATGATGTTCCACATGGTACAGATATCAGCATCCCCTCAGGTATCTCAAACACCAGAGATCCCCTGGAGAAGTGGGTAGACACAATATGTGATGGACTTGACCTGCTTTTTCCACTTTTAGCCTGAATCCTCCTGCTCCTTCTGTTCTTCTCTTGGTTTTTTCTTCACCTTCTTCTCTTCAAATCTTGTCCTGGATTCTGTCTTCTCTTCTTCCTTTAACTCAGATCCTCCGTCAGAGAACTCTAGCGTTACAGACTGGGAGAGACACAACGCACTACAGCAGTCACGTGGTCAAACCCATACATTAATGGAACATTTGTTCCTTTAGTGCCATATGATCAGGATGCTGCCTCCTTGTCTTCGTCCTGTTGCTTCTCTTCCCTCTTCTTCTCTCCCAGTTCTCTGATTCACAGCATGCACAGGAATATGGTTCAAGTACATGTTCAGCCTATTCTGAACTATCTGAAAATATTAAAGTGAAGTTCTCAGATGGTGGTCAATAAAGCAATGTTACCATTTCATTTTGAACCCGCTGCATTGTGAAGAAATTTTTGATGACATATTGTTAGTGGTCAGAGACATGTGATTCAGATCTCTTCTTGTCTGAGGAACCGAAATTTGGGGCTGTCCAGAGTGTTCGGTGGACTGAAGACAAAGGTCACTTTAATGACTATTCAGCAAAACTGATGTATAGAATGAGCCAATATAATAAAATTGAAAATGTACTAAAATTACTTTATTTAGTGCCAGACCAGAAAATCATTTTGAGGGGCTCTAAAAAAATCACAAAATTCGTCTAAAAGATTGAAAGGTCAAGAACATGAAAGGAATCAGTGAAAAAAAATGTGCAGGAAGGTGGTCTGGTCATACCAGATCTCAAACTGCATTATAAAGTGCTCATTGTTAAAAAATAACAATGGCTAAGAAATAGACAGACGAATCAGGGGAATACATTAGGTACGCAGTATATTGTAGTACATGGCCATGGTAATCTAGTGTTTGATAAACCCAAAGATCCAAGCTTTTCACACATAAGTTCATTATTTGGCTAAAACTTCTGTGAAAACCCAAAAACAGTATGGCAGAAACTAAGTATAGACCAACATTTCACACTCTATATCAAGATAAGGTCAAGATGTATTCATTATTTGCACATAAATGGTGATACATAAGTAAATTGGGAGAGCAAGGGATAATGTATCTGTCACATATATGGAGAAGAGAAGAATTTAGGATGAAACGAGATACAGAGAGAATTACAAAATATAAAATGAATAATTTTGACTATATAAAATTGAAAAGGTTTTGTACAAACAGAATCAATGAAATCAAAATTGTAAAGAAAGCAGAAAACTAGGGGAAAATGACAGCAAGTTTCCATGATAAATGCCTCACTTGTCAAATATAGAGAGAAATGAGTCAAATTTCTAAGAACAGAAGTCATTCCCCAATTGATAAATGGTCCAAGGATATAAAAAGGCAGTTTTCAGATTAAGAAATCAAAGTTATCTATAGTCATGTGAAAACAAATGCACTAAATCACTACTTCTTTGAGAAATGCAAATTAAAACAATTCTCAGGTACTACCTGACACCTATCAGATTGACTGATGACAAAAAAACAGAAAAAAATAAAAAATGTTGGAGAGGATATGGGAAAATGAGGACACTACACACTGCTGGAAGAGTTGTGAAGTGATCCAACTATTCTGTAAAGCAATTTGGTATTATGCCCAACGGACGATCAAATTACCCTTTGATCCAGCCTTACCTCTACTAGGGCTATATCCAAAAGAGAAAAAAGGGGAAAGAACTTGTTTGTACAAAATTATTAATAACAGCTCCTTTGAAGGTGTCTAAGAATTAGAAATTAAGGGGGTGCCCATATGATTGTAATGAAATATTATTGTGCTATAAGAAATGACAAGCAGGATAATTTTCAGAAAGACTTATAAGAACGGATATAAATTGAAGTGAGTGGTAACAGGAGAACTTTGTACATACTTATAACAACATAATATGATGAAAAACTGTGAAAGACTTAGTTCTTCTCAGTAATGCAATGATCCAAGACAAATCAGATGGTCTCATGATGAAAAATGCTTTCCACCTCTAGAGAAAAAACTAAAGTTTTTAAAAATACACACTGAAGTATAAACCCAAGGACACCAGCTTCTGTGGTAAGAAATCATTGTTTGACAAAAATTGCTGGGAAAACTGGACAACAGTGTGATGGAAACTGGGCATAGACCAATGCCTGACACTATACACAAGAATAAAGTTCAAGTGGGATGCATGACCTAAGTATAAGACTGATACTATAAACAAACTGGGCGAGCAAGGAATAGTGTATTTTTCAGATTTATGGAGAATGGAGAAATTATTGACCAAACAAGAGACAGAACATTATGAAGTACAAAATGGATAATTTTGATTACATTAAATTGAAGAGTTTTTGCACAAACAAACGCAAAGCAACCAAGAATAGGATGGAAGCAGAAAACTGGGAAAGACTTTTTGCAACTAGTGTCTGTGAAAAAGGCCTCATTTCTAAAATATATAGAGAACTAAGTCAAATTTAAAATAATACAAGTCATTCCCCAATTGATAAATGGTCAAAGGATATGAATAGGCAGTTTGCAGAGGAAAAAAATTAAAACTATCTATAGTCATATGAAAAATGCTCTAAATTACTATTGATAAGAGAGATGCAAATGAAAACAACTCTGAGGTACCACATCACACCTATCAGACTGGCTAATATGACAAAATAGGAAGGTGATAAATGATGGAGAAGATGTGGGAGAGTTGAAACACTAATCCATTGTGGGTGGAGCTGTGAGCTGATCCAACCATTCTGGAGAGCAATTTGGAACTATTCCCAAAGGGCTACAAAAATGTGCATACACTTTAACCCAGTAATATTGCTTCTAGGATTGTATCCCAAAGAGATAATAGAAATGGGAAAGGGTTCCACATGTCCAAAAATACAGCAGCTCTCTTTGTGGTAGCCAAGAACTGGAAATCAAGGGAATACCCATGAATTGAGGAATAGCTGAACAAGTTGTTAATGTAATGGAAGACTATTGTGCTATAAGAAATGAAGAAAAGGAAGACTTCAGAGAAGCCTGGAAGGGCTTATATGAACTGATGCTGAGTGAAAGGAGCAGAACCAGGAGATCTTGTTACACAGCAACAAATCACAGTGTGTGAGTAATTTTTCTGATATACTTAGTCCTTCACAGTAATACAAGGACCTAAGAAATTCCCAGTGGACCCTTGAGGGAAAATGCATTCCACATCCAGAGAAAGAACGGTGGAATGAATGAAGTAGACCATTTTCCCTTGTGTTATGTTTTGTTTTGTTTTTATGGCTTCTCCCATTCATTTTAATTCTTCTATGCAATATGACTAAAGTGAAAATATATTTAATCAGAATGTGTGTGTAAAACCTATATAAGATTGCACGCTGTCTCAGGGAGGGAGAGGGGAAGGAGGAGGAGAGAGAGGGAGAAAATTTAAGATATATGGAAGTGATTGTAGAAAACTTAAAACAAATTAATTAATTTTTAGAAATACAGACTGAAGTATATGATTTCTTTCTTTTTTTCCTTCCTTCCTTCTTTCCTTCCTTCCTTTATTTTCTCCCTTCTTTCTTTTTTCTTCTTCCTTCCTTCCTCCTTTCTCTCTTTCATTCATCTTCTTGCACAAAAGGACAAATAGGAAAGTGTTTCACATGATTGCACGTTTGACCGTTATCAGATTGTTTACCATCTCAGGGAGTGGGGAGGACAAGGCAGGAGCACATAGAATTTGGAACTGAAGACTCCAGTAAAAAAGCCAAGTTTTTACTGAAAAAATTCGTTTTCAGGGGTGGAGCCAAGATGGTGGAGTAAAAGAAGAGACTTGTTTGATCTCTTCCAGTATTTTTTTTAATTATAGACTGAAGAATACTATTTCTTTCTTTTTTCCTTCCTTCCGTCCTTCCTTCCCTCTTTCCTTTCTTCCTTCCTTCTTTCCTTTTTTCTTTTTTTCTTTCTTCTTTCCTTCTTCCTTTCCTTCTTTGACTCATCTTCTTGCACAAAATGACAAATAGGGACATGTTTACATGATTGCATTTTTGACCTTTATCAGATTTCTTACCTTCTCAAGGAGTGGGGAAGTGAAGAGCAGGGAGGAACACATAGAATTGGAACTGAAAACTTCAATAAAAAACAATGGCATTGAAAATTGTTTTTGCCAGCTAGTCAGAGCCAAGGTGCTGGAGTAAAGTCGGGGACTCAATGGAGCTTTCCCCCAGACCTTCCAAATACCGTAAAAATATTACTCTAAACAAATTCTAGAGCAGAAGAATGCACAAAGAGATGAAGTGAAATAAATTTCCAAAGCAATACAACTTGGAAGGTAGGCAAAAAAGGTCTGTTGCAACAGGATGGGAGAGGAATGTAGTCCAGCACAACTACACCAGCAGAGATTAAGGCCAGTAGTCCTGGAGCAGATCTAGGGGTGACTGAATCAGTGGTAGCAGTGGTGGTTCCCAGACATCTCAGTCCACACACACCAAAAACAACCTGGAAGATCAGCAGGAAGTCTGTGCTGCACCTAGGAGAGAGTGGAGTACAGGATGTTCAGTCCCCATCAACACAGTCCTGGCCCTAGCTACTGAGGAACAGGCCTTTGGAGTGATTGAATCAGAAGTAGCAGCAGCAGTATCTGCTTACAAAACTCTCACTGTGCAGGTGTTAAGGAGGTCAAAAACTGATCAGAAAGAGCTTGCAGGGGTCTTTTACCCCAGCACTGAGGTAGAATTCTGTTGCTTTGCCCATACTCAGATCTGGGTTGCAGTTCTGGGTGGCAGTCAGGGTAAGCAGGAGTATTGATGTAGTAGAGCTTGTGTCAGCAGTAGAGGGAAGATCCTCCCCACACGTCCATAGCAGAACAGAGTACTTATTGTCACTCACAAATTAGAATACAGGCCAGGAAAGAAGTAAACGCTTCCTCTCAAATCATGCTAATTTGCAAGAACTGGAAATTTATAGATACCTTAAAGTAGTTCCGATAACAACTGCACAAAAACCCTAAATCTTGGGAAAGTGCACCCTCCACCCTGGAAACACAACCCTACTTTCACAAACGGTTAAAAGTCAATTAATTGTCTGGGGAAATAAGCAAACAATAGGAAAAAATCTGACTACAGAAAGTTACGATGGTGACAAGGAAGATCAAAATACACACTCAGAATAGGAGAAAAGTCAAAGCTCTTACATTCAAATTTTTCAAGAAAAAATATGAATTAGTCTCAGGCCATGGAAGAGCTCCAAAAAGATTTTGAAAATCACATAAGAGAAGTAGAGGAAAATCTGGGAAGAGAAATGAGAGTGATGCAAGAAAATCATGAAAAATGAGTGAATGCTTTCATAAAGGAAACAAAAAAAATTCTGAAGAAAATACCTTAAAGGAAACTGACTAAGCCAAATGGTTTCTTCTTCTTCTACCAATATACTATTCTTTCCCTTATTTTATTTTTTAGATATCATCCCCTAATATTCAACTCACACTGGACCCTGTATGTATGTATGTATGTATATATGTGTCTGTGTATATACATGTATATGTATATGTATGATACATATACACACAGATACACAAACTTATAGCCCCCCACCCACACATGTGGTTGATTGTTGCCCTTCATTCTAAAAGAGGACCAAAATGACATCACCATGATAAAGTGAGTTTCAGTGTGTCCGACTGGCTGATTAAATCTATATGAGCTCAGAATGCTCTATCACAGATTAGGCACAGATAGTCCACTTGAATATATACTCATCCTCCATTTCCTTTGTGCTGTCTCAGTTCTGCTTTGCTCGGAGAGCACTTTTTCTAATGGGGCACGCCATGCTGAGGGGTCCTGTGCCAGTGTCTCCCATGTTGCACAGTCAAATCCAAAGTTCAACCACCCTAATATTGATAACAGTCTCATGTGTTACAAATATGATCTTTTCATGTAGAAATGTAAACAGTTCAAGTTTAATTAGTCAATTGCGAATTATCTTTCCTGTTTATCATTTCATGCTTATCTTGATTCTTGTGTTTGAAAATCAAATTTTCTATTCAGCTCTGGTCTTTTCATCACGAAAGCTTAAAAGTCCTCTATTTCATGGAATGTCTATTTTTCCCCTCATGGATTACACTCAGTTTTGTTGGGTAGGTGATTCTTGGTTTTAATCCTAATTTAATTGTAATGACCTCCAGAATGGCCTATTCCAAACCTTTCAATCCCTTAATGTTGAAGCAGCTAGATATTGTCTTATCCTGATTGAATTTCCACAATACTGAAATTATTTCTTTCCGACTGCTTGCAATATTTTCTCTTTGACACAGGAACTTTGGAATTTGGCTACAATATTCCTTGGAGTTACCCTTTGGGGATCTCTTTCAATCAGTGATCAGTGGATTCTTTCAATTTCTATTTTCCTTTCTGGTTCTAGAATATCAGAGCAGTTTTCCCTGATAATTTTTTGAATGATGATGTCTAAGTTCTTTTATTGATCCTACTTTTCAAGGAGTTCAGTCGTTATTAACTTGTCTCTCCTAATTCTATTTTCCAGTTCAGTGGTTTCCCAAAGGGATATTTCACATTTTCCTCTATTTTTCACTCTTTTAGTTGTTTTATTATTTCTTGATTTATCATAAAGTCATTAGCTTATATTCACTCCATTTTAATTATGAAGGAATCATTTTCTCCAGTGAGCTTTTGGACCTCTTTTTCCATTTGGGCCATTCTGCTTTTTAAGGCATTCTTCTTCTCATTGACTCTTTGGACCTCTTTCGCCATTTGGGTTAGTCTGTTTTTTAAGATGCTTTTTTTCTTCAGTATTTTTGGGTCCCCTTTGGCAAGCTGTTGAATCGGTTTTCATAATTTTCATGCATCACTCTTCCCAATTTTTATTCCACCTCTCTTCCTTGATTTTCAAAATCCTTTTTGAACTCTTCCATGGCCTGTAACCAATTCATATTTTTTCTTTGAGGTTTTGGATGTAGGAACTTTGACTTTATTGTCTTCTTCTGGTTGTCTTTCACTTTCTTTGTCACCAAAATAAGTGTCTATCGTCTAAGTTTTTTACACTGTTTTGTCATGTTCCCAGCCAAATATTTGACTTTTTATCTCTTTGTCAAGGTAGAACTGTACTTCCAGTGGGGGTGAGGGTGGGAGTGGGGATGGGAGGATTGTAGTGTCCCAGGCTTCAGGGATTTTTTTATCAACTGCTCAATCCCCCATGTCTATGGGACTAGAGCTGTGGGAGTAGCCACTGCTGCTATTGCTGCTGCTTCTTCTGCTGCCACTGCCACCTCCTCCACCCTGGGGTTTGGCCAGACCCCAGCTGGACCATGCTCTTCTTTCACCCTCATCCCTCAGAATTTTCCCTCTGATATTCTATATTGTATTTGTCATTTGTGGGTTGAAAAGCCTGGCAACTGCCACAGTTATCAGTGATTCATTCCCAGAGACCTGTTTCAGCCCTGTCTGTGAGAGCATGGCCAGTGCCTCACTGTGCTCTACGCCCAGCGATATACCCTTCATGTTGACATTTCAGGTTGTCTTGGACTGGAAATTTGTTTTGCTCTATCATTTTGTGGGTTCTGCTGCTCTAGAACTTGTTTAAGTCACTTGTCGCAGGTATTTGGAGAGGTTTGGAAGAGATGAAACAAGTCTCTGCTTTTACTCCACCATCTTGGCTCCACCTCTAAAAACAAATTTTTTCAGAAAAAAGAATGCTCACTATTACATCCCAAAAAATAGATTTCCAACTTTTGCCTGAAGATCTCCAGATATGGGGAGAGGAAGCCTCTTCCATTCTGTGAAAGCTCCAGTTATTGAGAAGCTGTTCCTGACATTTAGCCTCAATTGGCCCCTTTACAACCTCTCTGGCTCCTGGCCATCTAATCTGGGGAGAGATATAAATCAAACCACTTGTTCACATGATGGCTCATCAGATGCTTAAGAAGAGCTCATCTGTCTCCCCTGACTCCCTCACTACTGCTTCTCATTTTCCAGGAAGCCTCCTCAGCTCTTCCCAGACTTGCACTTCTCCAATTCAATCTCTGGCTACCTTTCATATACATCCAAATCAAATTCATACTTCCATCTTTTTCATTTTCCCCTTTTCCTTTTTCTCATGCCCTTCTCCTGATACTCCACCACAGGACATTTGAGAAATGAGGCCTTTATCACAGACACTAATTGCAAAAATTCTTTCCCGGTTTTCTGCTTCCCTCCTAATCTTGATCGCATTGTGTTTGTTTGTTCAAAAACTTTTCAATATAATGCAATTAAAATTATCCATTTTGCATTTCATAATGTTCTCTATCTCTTGTTTTGTCAAAAATTTGTCCATTCTCCATAAATCTAACAAATACACTACTCCTTGCTCACCCAATTTGTTTATATTATCAATCATTATACCTAGATCATGTATCCATTTGGAATTTATTCTTGTGTACGGTGTCAGGCATTAGTTTATGCCCAGTTTCCCCCACACTGTTATCCAGTTTTTCCAGCAGTTTTTGTCAAACAATAAGTTCTTATTCCAGAAACTGGGTTCCTTGGGTTTATCAAATGGTAGATTGCCAGATTCATTGACTATTGTGTCTTGATTACCTAACATATTCCATTGGTCTACCTCTCTTTTTCTGAGCCAATACTGAGTGGTTTTGATGATTTCTGATTTATAATAAAATTTGAGATCTGGCAGGGCTAGGCCACATCCCCTAGCGTTGCTATTCATTAGTTCCCTTGTACTAATAGTCCCTTGGACCTTTGGTTCTTCCAGATTAATTTTGATATGATTTTTTCTAGTTCTAGAAAATAATAACCTGGTAGTTTGATTGGCATGGCACTGAATAAATAAATTTATTTGGGTAGAATTGTCATTTTATTATATTAGCTCAGCCTACACAGGAGCAACTGATTTATTCCCACTTACTTAGATTTGACTTTATTTGTGTTAAAAGTTTTTTGTAATTGTGTTCATATAGTCCCTGGGTTTGTTTTGGCAGGTAGACTCCAGATATTTTATAGTGTCTATCCTAGGTTTAAATGAGATTTCTCTTTCTAGCTCTTGCTGTTGGACTCTGTTAGTAACAATAAAGATGATTTGTGTGGGTTTACTTTATAATCTGCAAGGTTGCCAAAGTTGTTCATTATTTAATGTGGTTTTTCACTTGATTCTCTAGGATTCTTCAAGTATATCATCATATCATCTGCAAAGAGAGATAACTTAGTTTCTTCTTTGCCTGTTCTAATTCCTTCATTTTTTTCTCTTATCGCTAAGCTAACATTTCTAGTACCGCATCGAATAACAGTGGTGGTAATGGACATCATTGTTTCACCCTGATCTTATTGAAAATGCATCTAGCTTATCCCTGTTGCATATAATGCTTGCTGATGGTTTTAGGTAGATACTGCTTATTATTTTATGGAAAGCTCCATTTATTCTTATGCTTTCCAGTATTTTCAATAGGAATTGGTGTTGTATTTTGTCAAAAGCTTTTCCTGCATCTATTGGGATAATGATACGATTTCCGTTAGTTTTGTTGGTAATATGATCAATAATGGTGATAATTTTCCTGATATTGAACCAGCCCTGCATCCCTGGTATAAATCGTACTTGATCATAGTATATTATTGCAGTGATAAATTGTTGTATTTCTCTTCCTAATATCTTATTTAAACTTTTTACACCTATATTTATTAGAGAAATGGATCTATAATTTTCTTTCTGTGTTTTGGCTCTTCCTGGTTTAGATATCAGAGCCATATTTGTTACATAAAAAGCATTTTCCCAAATAGTCTATATAGTATTGGAATTAACTATTCTTTTAATGTTTGAGAGAATTCACTTGCAAATCTATCTGGCCCTGGAGTTTTTTTCCTAAGGAGTTCACTGATGGCAAGTTCAATTTCTTTTTCTGAGATGGGGGTATTTAAGTATTCAAATTCCTCTTCTGTTAATCTGGAGAAATTATATTTTTTAAATACTCTTCCATCTTACTTAGATTGTCAAATGCATGGGCATACAGTTTGGCAAAGTAATTTCTAATTTTTTAAAACTTTCCTCCTCGTTGGAGGTGAGTTTACTCTTTTCTTTTTGATATTGGTAATTTCGTTTTTCCTACCTTTTTTAAAAATCAAATTAACCAAAGGTTTACCAAGCTTATTGTTTTTTTCATAAAACCAACTCTTAGTTGTATTTATTAGTTCAATGATTTTCTTAATTTCAATTTTATTCATCTCTCCTTTGGTTTTCCTAATTTCTGATTTGGTATTTTCTGGGGAATTTTCAGTTGTTGTTTTTCTAGCTGCATACCCAATTCATTGATCTCCTCTTTCTCTGTTTTATTCACGTTGGCATTTTGATACAAAACTTCCCCTAAGAACTGCCTTTGCAGTATCCCAGAAGTTTTGGTAGGTTGGCTCATTATTGTCCTTCTCTTGAGTGAAGTTGTTGACTGTTTCTGTGATTTCTTGTTTAACCCACTCATTGTTTAGAATTAGCTTATATAGTTTCCAATTAATTTTTGGTCTGCCTTTTTATGACCTTTTATTACATATAATTTTTATTGCATTATGATTTGCAAAGGATGCATCGACTATCTCTGCCTTTCTGCACTGGATTCTGATGTTTTTATCCACTAGTTACTTGGTAAATTTCTGTATATGCACCATGTACTGCTGAGAAAAAGGTATATTCCTTTCTATCCCCATTCAGTTTTCGCCAGAGATCTATCATATCTGCCTTATTCAGAGTTCTATTCACCTCCTTAACTTCTTGCTTATTTATTTATCAAACTCAGAAAGCGAAAGGTTGAGGTCCCCTACTAGTGTAACTTTGCTGTGCATTTATTGCTGTAACTCACTTATCTTCTCCTCTAAGAATCTGGATGCTACAATACGTGGTGCATATATGTTTAGTAATGATATTCCTTCATTGTGTATGGTGACTTTTAGCAGGATACAGTTTCCTTTCTAATCGCTTTTGATGAGATCCATTTCTGCTTTGTCTGAGATAAGAATTGTTACCCTTGCTTTTTTTTATGTCAGCTGAAGCATAACATATTCTGCTCCTATCTTTTACTTTTATGCTCTGTATATTCCCTTATTGCAAATGTGTTTCCTGTGAACCACATATTGTTGGATTATGGTTTTTAATTCATTGTGCTATCTGCCTCTGTTTTATGGGAGAGTTTATCCCATTCATATTGACAGTTATGATTACTATCTGTGTATTTCCCTCCATCCTATTTTCCCCCGTTCATGATTTTAGTTTTCCCTTCGCCTCCACAACAGTTTTAATTTTTGACCATCGTCTCCCTCAGTTTTCCCTTCCTTCTATCCAACCCATCACTTTTATTCCCCCTTTCCCCTTCTACTTCTTACCTCCTTTTAACCTCCTCTTCCCTTTCTTTCTCCTTTCCCCTCCTACTGCCCATAGAGCCCGTTAGATTTCTATACTTAACTGAGTTTGTTCTTCCCTCCTAGAAACAAATCAGATGAGAGTAAATTTCAAATAGTGCTTCTCCCCTCTTTCCCTGTACTGTAGCATGTTTTTATGCCTCTTCCAGTGATGTAATTTACCTTTTTCTGCCTCCTACTTTTCACATCTCCCACTCCAATCCCTTCAAAACCTTAAATCACATTTTTTATCATCACATCATTTAATTTATACCCACTCCTTCTATCTATGTATATCCCTTTTAAATACCATAATGCATATACAATTCTCAAGATTAAGAAGAATTTTATTCCCTTATAGAGATGTAAACAGATTGCCCATATTTAATAAAAGATCTTTTACCTTTTTGTGCTTCTCTTGAGACTGGTATTTGAAGATGGAATTTTTACTGAGTTCTGGTTTTTTCATGTGGAAAGTCTGGAAGTTCTTTATTTCATGTAATGTCCATCATCTTGCCTGAAATATCATGCTCAATTTTGCTGGGTTAGTTTTAGTCTCAGCTCCTTTGACTTACGGAATATCATATTCCAATCACTCTGATCTTTTAATATAGAATCTGCAAGGCCCTGTGTGATCCCGACTGTAGTAACTCGATATTTGAATTTTTCCTTCTGGTGGCTTGCAGTACTTTCTCCTTCTCTTGATAGTTCTGGAAGTTGGCAACAATATTTCTTGGTTTTTTTCACTTTGGGATCTGTCAGGAGGTGATCTGTGGATTCTTTTGATGACTATTTTGCCCTCTGGATCTAGGACCTTTGGACAGTTTTCCTTGATGATTTCTTTGAAGATGTTCAGACTCTTTTTCATCATGGCTTTCTGGTAGACTAACAATTCTTAGATTTTCTCTCTTGGATTTATTTTCTAGGTCAGTTGTTTTTCCAATTAGATATTTTACATTTTCTTCTATTTTTTCATCCTTTACATTCTGTTTGATTGATTCTTGATGTTCCCAATAGCAAAATATAAAAGACTCTCCACATAGAAGGCAGAAGAAAAACATTTATTTAAACACTAGAAAGCCAAATCCCAGAAATGGAAAGCAACATCCGTCATGATGACCAAGAAGTTAATAAACATGATCACAGGAGGGCGCAAGGCCATTTTCAAGTCTCCCCGCTCAGCCAGGGCCTTCTCACCATCAACTGTCACAATGTGTCAGTTGGCCTGCGTCAGCTCGCCTGTGTTCTTTATCCTCTGACCTGACCCCACTCACTCACTTCCTTCCAGTTCACTTCATCCTTGCTGTTCTGTCTCTTCAGCAAACTCCTCTCATCACATGTGACCCAGGCTTCCAGGGGATTTAAGCAAATCATATGGGCCTGTTAATAAGAAAAGTCTTTCCATTTAAATTTCTATTACAGTTGCCTCCATTGTCCATCTCTATAAAGGTAAAGAAAATAAATATTCCTGTGACAATCACAGAGTGGGCTCTCTCTTAGTCGCTGCTGATAAGATTCTTGCCAGAGTTCTCCTTAATAGGGTGATCCTTAATCTGGAAGATAGTCTTCTATCTGAGAGCCAGAGTGGCTTCAGAAAAGGCTGAGGAATAGTCCATATGGTGTTTGTTGCTCAAGAACTCCAGGAGCAGAAAAAGGTTTGTACACAACACTTGTAGATCTCACTAAGGTTTTCAATACTGTTAGTCATGAGGGCTTCCAGAAAATTATGTCAAAATTTGGTTGTCTGGAGAAGTTCATCAGCATTGTACTTCTATTTCATGATGGTATGCTTGCCTAGGTTTTAGATAATGGACAATGCTCTTGTGCCTTCCCAGTCACCAAAGCTCTTCCAGTCACAAGGCTCTGTGTTTGGTCCCATTATTTTTAACGTATCTTCAGCCATGTTGTCTAATGCTTTCAATGAGGATGAACGCAGCATCAAAGTCAGCTACCACACTGACAGTAAACTCTTTCATTTAAAAAGGTTACAAGCCAAGACCAAATCAGAGAGAGTGTTGCTGCATGATATTCTGTTTGCAGATGAATGTGCACTCAATGCAGCCTCTGAAATTGAGATGCAACAATATATGGATCAGTTTTCTGCTGCTTGTACTAATTTTGGCCTAACAATTAACACCAAGAAAACACAGGTGCTCCACCAGCCACCACCATACTATCCTTACATGGAACTATCAGTTACAGTAAATGGAAAAGTTTTGGATGCTGTTGATAAGTTCATTGACCCTGGGAGTGTAATTTCCAGAGATGTACGCAATGCTAATAGCGTTGACACAGGCATTGCCAGAGCTAACTCAGTATTTGGGAAGCTCTGAAGGATAGTATGGGACAGAAAAGGTACTACGCTGACTACAAAACTGTAGGTCTACAGAGTCGTTGTGCTGACCTCACTGTTGCATGCCTGTGAAACCTGGACAGTATACCAGTGCCATGCTAGGAAACTCAATCTCTTCCATTTGTGTTAGGAAGATTTTTAAGATCACCTGACAGAATAACATACCAGACATTGAGGTATTTACTCAAACTAAACTGCCAAGCATTCAAACTCTGCTTCAGAGAGTGCATCTCTGATGGGCTAGACATGTTGTTCGATTGCAAAACGTACACTTTCCAAAAAGACCATTTAATGGACAACTAACACAGGGCAAGCGATCACATGGTGGTCAGAAGAAGTAATAATAAGGCACTTTCAAGGTTCCTCTAAAGAATTTTGGAATTGATTGTGTGACATGAAGACAATGGCACAGGACCACTCAGCGTCGTGTGCCCACATCAGAGAAGGTGCCATGCTCTACGAGCAAAGTAGAATTGAAACAACTCAAAGAAAGCACAGAATGCCCAAATTTATGGTATTCACTCCAAATGTTCACGCAGATTATTTGTGCTGGATCTGTGCTAGAGCATTACCAGTTCAAATTGATCTGATTAGCCACAGTCAGACCCAGTGAAACTTGACTCTAGCTAGTGATGTAATTTTAGTCCTCTTTGAGAATGAAGGACAATAACCAACCAATATCAATATCCACCTGTGTATAGTATTAGTACTCTATGTACTAATTTTGATAACTCAAAATTTTGATAACTCAAAAGCATGACAGTCTTCTCTGTTTTGTAAATTTCTGTTTTGCTCCTGTTTTTACAGAAAGAAATCCTTGCATATGCATGTTTTGTCTGGTGTGGTTTTGAGTCAGCTAATACATATGGGAAAAATGGGATTGTCATTAGATTAAGAATGGCTTTATTTGGAAAACCGCTTTGGTTCTCCTACAGCCCTGGTCTCTGTTATTCCGAATCCTGCTCTATTAGCTGCCACTAACTCCATCCCTGTGACTCATCCATGTCAGTTCTGAATCTGATGCTGCCCTTTTCTCTAATGCTTTCCCTGTGGTATAGCTCACTGTTCACCTAGAACAGAAGCATAAATCTCACCTAGCCCCATAGGAGTGCCCTGAATGCCTCTTCCTTCAAAGAGGACACAGGACACCATGAAAAGAGTTGAAATACGGGTCTGGTTTGTCTGAGTTTGGAGCCTTGTGTCCTCTGGCTGGCTTCTTCCCTTCTGGGGCCAAAGGGGTTCTGTTTAAACCTGGAGTTCTATTTTAAAAATGTATTTCATTTTTAATTTATGGAATAAAACAAATATTTCCATACTATAGTATAAAAAAAGATAATTTTACATGAAACTGTCAGTGTCTTCTTCACAACATTCTATTCCTTTCGAGTATTCAACAAAATTATCATGTAAATTTCTTTTTTTCCTTTTCTTCTTCCCTCTGCCACTCTAAAGATGGCTACCATTAGACACAAACTGGGATACATATATATATATATATATATGTGTGTGTGTGTGTGTGTGTGTGTGTATATATATATGTATATATGTATGTATGTGTGTGTGTGTGTGTGTGTAAAATATTCTGTACGTATTTCTATTTGTCGGTTCTTTCTCCGGAGGCAGATAGGGTCTTCCTTCATATGTCCTTTATAGTTAATTTGAGTTGTTCTTGTATTTGTCCTTTGTTTTTGAAGAGGACCATGACATCAGAGAAATGATGACATGATTTGCAGTTGACTTTCATTTGAATGAGAAAGGGCTGTGCGAGATCACCAGCCTCTCTCTTCCAGAGCCATCTGGATCCTCTTTCCAGATACTCATCAGGATGACTAGAGATGGCCCCAGATGCAATGGGAGACCCTGACCCTATTAGGCTAAGGTCTTTTCAGGGACTCACTTAAAGTGAGGAACTCTTATTCAGTGAATAGGCTCCTCCCTTTAGGAAGTGGGTATTTATAATAGACAAGATGACTTATTCACTCATAGTCATTCTTAAAACAGGATTGCTGTTGCTGTACACAGTGTTCTCTTGGTTTTGCTCATTTTACTCTTCAATATTTGTGCAAGTCTTTCCATGTTTTGCCAAGATCATTGACCTCAATGGCACAGTGGTATTCTATCACAGTCTTACACCACAATTTGTTCAGCCATTCCCCAGTTGATGGGGATCCCTGCAATTTCCATTTCTTTGCCAGCACAGAGAGTTACCATAGACATTTTAGAACACATACCTGAGGTTCTCTACCTGGAGTCCATGGACTTCTTGGGGGTTTGTGAGATGATCGGTGGATCCCTGAATTTGAGGGGGAAGAATTAAGTCTTTCTTTTCACTAATCTCACTGTTAAACTGAAGTTTAACACTTTCAATTATTTTAAAATATTATGAGATAAGACCTTTATGGGTTTCAGTACCCTGTCCACCAGAGGGAGCCACAACACAACAAAAGTTAAGAATCTTAGCTCTCCAGTGAGGAGCCTGAAACTGGAGTCTCATGTATCGCATCTCTCTGAGTCTGAGACTAGGGTGTGGAGAAACAGCAGAAAGCATATCTCTTCTAGATTCCATCCCCATCTCGCTTCCCTACCTTGCTCCATTACAATGACTTGGGATAAGTCATTGTAATGGCACCTTTGTCCTGACCCTCAGACTGATCCCACATCCTTTTCATTTCCTCCACATCATGAATCCTGGGAATGAGAAGGATCCTCTTCACAAACATGAATTTGGGAGGATACTCTGTGCAGATAGATCTCTCCCGGCTGGGTAAGTACTCTCTTCTTTAGCCTTCTTACTGCCTCATCTGCCCCTGCTTCCTTGGATCTGTCCAAGGTCCAGTTGACCACAGACCTGGTTAGTGTCCAGAGTTTAGAGTGAAATCATTAAGAAGATTTGGAGAGATAAGAATTGTCAAGGCCAAACAATTTCAATAGATGAAATTTTTCAGCAAGAACAGCTGAGCATGAACTCTCAATCTTACTTGAATGAGACCAAATTTTTAAGCCACTTACCATGGCAAACATATATCTTCAAGACTGTTGAAGGATTGTCCTGGAGAACAAAGATTAAGCCTGATCATTTTGGGTCCAAGAGATGGTGGGAGGGAATTATAAAATCTTATTGATCACAAATTCTTCCCTTATACATATATCTGACAGATCAAATATTCCTTGCTCACCATTATGACATCACCATTTATATCTAAATTTATCAAACACTGGATTACTGTGCTCAGTGTTACAAATAAAGAAAAAATCACAGGAGACAAAGTTTCTGGGTAATTAATAATCACTTGATTATTCAGACTAATAATAAGTTAGTGGTCAGTGGTTTCTCTCGGTACCAAAGACAAGCCATGGAAAGTCTGATAGCTACAAATAATCCTTGAAAAGGAAATCCCTTGAAAATTGAAAACCGATTGTGATTACTGGACTTTAACTCCTTCTGCTGAGAATGTGGTTTGATCGTGAGACTTGGCCACTTCCAGTAGTCTGGGTAGGGAATCCATGTCCATCAAAACAATTTTGATTAGTTTTCTCCTTCATGACAGGAGTCACCTTAAACTGTAATGGAAGGAAAGGGGCTCCTAGTCTGGCATAGGAACTCTTATCTTTCCCATACTGAATTCTGCCTCTGCTATAAACAGAAGTGGGCTCTCCTAATTGGTTGCGGTGCTGCCAAAGATGGAAGAGCATCTTTTTTTAGAGGGGTGATCTCCTCAATCAGTCACGTCCTTCAGAGGCTGCCTTTTTTAAGGAGATGAACCTCAATGAGAAAATTGAGTAGAAAAGCCTCGGTCTCAATCTAATAATTTGTTATTAATAGAATGGTAAAATAGTCATGTCTCTCATTAATTCCTTCTGCCTCTTGTGAAACTAATCTATTTCTCTGATCCACCACTCTACTTCTTAACCAATACCAGATTGTTTTCATGATTATTCTTTCCGAATATAGTTTAAAATAATAATGCTGTGGTTTACTGATCCTTCAGACAGATATCCCTGCATCTGCTACTCAGAAAAAAAAATCAATGACTGTCCAAAGGGCTGCTGCCCTTCATCAGAAGTTTCCCTGGCTACAGCTCGGGGTAGGTCACAGTTGGGTTTCACATAGTAACAAAAGCAGCAAGTTCATAATCAAAACCAATTAGTATGCAAACGTTTCATTTGGTTATTTTTGTTCTTCATTTAACACATTCTGAATTCAAAATCCATCACTAGACATGAAGGAAATGATCACATTTCAGTGACTTTCACATAAAGTGAATGAAGGCATGCTAGGTTACTCAAAGCCCAAAACAGCATAGGATGCAGTTAGCCTGGAGAACATAAGGTCCTGCTTAATATCAAGCCCTGGAGCCCACTGAGCCAACTGGAATCACAGACATAACTCAGGCATATACTTCAGGAGGAGAAATTGAATCACTTAAGTTCCTCTAGATTCCCATACTCAATAGTCAGCTCACCATACGAAACATTTTAGTATCCTATGGACAAATTTGGAAGCATGTGTGTGTGTGTGTGTGTGTGTGTGTGTGTGTGTGTGTGTGTGTGTATGTGTGTGTGTGTGTGTATGTTTAGTCTTCAATAGAACTGACCCGTTCTCATCATCCATGCACACACTCTTGTGGCTGTTTCTGTCCCAGATCTGAGAAGTCTTTATGCTCTCACTGAGAGAGAGCATTCATTCTCCCTATTCTTCTGACACTGACACATATCAAGATCTCTTGTCTCTTTCCCCAATCACTGAGTGATCTTTTTTGCAAACCAGAATGCACCCATTTGAACATTTCACTATTTTTTAAATTATGGAACACTCTATCTTCCAGAGCAAATCTCTAATGAGTAATACCTCAAAGTTATAAAATCACAGCATTCAGATCGAAAGAGGAGCTCACCATTTCCCCCTACTCATAACACAAAGAAGAAGTAGAAGAAGAAGGAAAATGAGGAGGAGAAGGAGAACAAGAAGAAGAAGAAAGAGGAAGGGGAGAAGAAAGAGGAGGAGGAGGAGAAGAAGAAGATGAGGAGTAGGAGAAGAAGAAATAGGAGGAGGAGGAGGAGAAGGAGGAGGAGAAGAATAAGAAGAAGATTAGGAGGAGGAGAAGAAGAAAGAGGAGGAGAAGAAGAAGAGGACAAGGAAGAGGAGGAGGGGAACAAGAAGAAGAAAGAGGAGAAGGAAGAGGAGGTGGAGAAGAATAATGAGGAGGAGAAGGAGGAGCTAGGATATATACACATATGTACAATACACATTTATGTGTGTACCTACGTGGATGTTTGCAAGATGCTATATAATCAACTTCTCATTTAACCTTCACAAGAGCCTAGGAGTAGGTGCTTTTATGACCACCACTTTACAAATAAGAAAACTGAGGCAGACTGAGGTTAAATGGATGCTCAGGTTTGCACAGCTAATCAACACCTTCTACAGCAGTCCTTTCATTCTTCCTGCCTCCAGGCCTAGTCCTCTAGGCATTGATTGTGCAAATTTCTCCTGCTCTAAGAGTCCTCTCACAAATTAAAAAGCAGGTCTATATACACTGATTTCTTCAAATCAAGATACAAGAAATTTAGAGTTAATAACTTTCAAAAAATGAGTCAGAACATGGACTTCAAAAATGAAATCTGAAGTGGCTATCAAATGACAACACCTCCAAATCAGGGGCCCAGCCAGGGAACAACCCCTTCCCTTGCCCTATCCTTGCTTGAACCTTGGACTGGAAACCTTCAGGGGTCAGTAGACAGCTGGGTCCCTTGTGCTCACCTGGCTACAAAGGACTGGCATCAGCAGTTAGCACTAGGGGCTCAGACCAGTCAGGCTATGAATCATCATGTGTTTCAGTTAGTTTGTACAGCCTAATGGAAACCCAGAGCCTTAATGACTCGATTTGAAAGCTTGTTATCGTGATTCTAAGTTACACTTGCAAACCTGAGCTAATATGTGAATATAGGCAGCTGGCGGGGGCATAGGACAGAGTATTGGGCCAGTAGTGTGGAAGACCTGAATGCAAATCTTACCTCAGAGACTTCCTGGTCAGACTACTTCATCTCTGCTGCCTCAGCTTCTCCAACTATAAAGTGGGGATGAAAGGAACTACCTCATAGTGTTGTTGTGAGGATCCAAACAGATAACATTTTTAAAATGCCTGGTGCATAATAGGTGCTAGATAAATAAGAGGCATTATTCTTTTTTTTCTTTTTTTTTTCTTTTAGTTTAGCATTTAACATTCATTTTCACAAAATTTTGGGTTACATATTTTCTCCCCTTTTATCCCCTCCCCCCCAAACACCAAGCATTCTAATTGCCCCTGTGTCCTATCTGCTCTCTCTTCTATTATCCCTCTCTGCCCTTATCTCCATCTTCTCTTTTGTCCTGTAGGGACAGATAGCTTTCTATACCCCTTTGCCTGTATTTCTTATTTCCTAGTGGCAAGAACATTACTCGACAGTTGATCCTTATACTTTGAGTTCCAACTTCTCTACCTCTCTCCCTCTCCACCCCTTCCCTTTGGAAGGCAAGCAGTTCAATATAGGCCAAATAATCTCTGAAATCAACTTTGGAATCATGACAAACCCACAAACTAACTCTGGCTTTGTAAAGGAGAAGCAAGAGTTTTTCCAAGTGGAGTCCAAAACTTGTCAGGGCTCGCCATTCCCCCAGGCTCCCCTTCTCTCGGTGACATACAGACATTCCCTTCAGCTTTCTGCAATGCTTCCCTAAATGCTGGCTGTCTTAGCCTTTGACATGGACTGTGGTGGCCAGCAAAGTTGAGGCCTGGGCACTGCCCAGCTTGGGGACCCAATCACCACTTGTGTTTTGTTCCTTTTGGGGAATCAAAGTGGAGATTCATGTTCACATTTTTGCCACTATGGGGAGCACATTTATATGCTTTTCTTTGGCTTTTAATTGGGTTTCAAGTTATAGTGGAAAAGCATAAAATATCTCTAATTTCATTCATTCTCCCTCTCCTTCTATCTCTCCCTCACTTCCTCTAGCCTTCTCTCTCTATCAATGTCTCTGTCTCTCTGTTTCTATATGAATCTGATTCTCTATCTCTTTCTTACTCTATCATTTATGTTACTCTTTTTCTCTGTCCCTTTAGTCTCTATCTCTGTCTCTGTGTGTATTTCTATGTTTATGACTCTATGTTTATATCTATCTCTGTTTCTTTGTGTGTCTTTCTGACTCTCTCTGTCTCTGTGTTACTCTCTTTTTATATCTCTGTTTCTTTGTCTCTATCTCTCTTATAATTCTGTTTATCCCAGACAGCCTTTCAAAATTCAGAAGTAACCTCCTCTTTGCCTACCTATTCACTATTTCATTGTCTTTCCTGGAGTTAGATCAGGGCTCTGCCCACGTTGGTGGTGAGGAAGTGACTGTCACAAGCTTCATCTTTTTGAGTGCTGCCAATTCTTTCTCAGGTGGCTCTAGACACCAAGAGGTTTTTGGTGGGTCCAAGGCAGTGTGAAGGGGAAAAGTCTCATATTTGATTTCCCATCATTGATCCTGCCCTCTGGACATTGTCCCTGCTTCTTCTCCTCCCTGGCCTAGAGCAGCATCCAGAATTGATTGGTAGAAGTTCAGAGATGGCATGAGACTCCCCTGGGATCTGTCTCTGATTTCGTGGTTAGTCTCTTTACAGTGACTGGATGCTAGGCATGGCTGATGATGGGATGTGAAAATTTGCATGAAGCTTCAGATAAGAAGCCAGAGAAAGACTCTCAAGTGTCCTTGACTTCCTGGTAACATAAATCTTCCTTCTGAATCAGCTTATTTATGAACCCTCTAAATTTAGTTCGACTGCAACCTGACTTCGTTTACCTATTGAGTTTTCCTGGTAAGGTTAATTTATTTAGGGAATGTATGTGATTATGACTCTGTAAATTAAGTTTGTTCCACTTTTACAGCATTGAAGAAAGCGTATTTCCTATGATGGATCTATCTTTTCTTTCACTTTTATGGCCTGAGAGGAATATGGAATTGCAATATGGAAAAGAGTTCTTTACCACTTTCTATTCTGAACTATTATTCTTTCAATTCTTTCTGCAGATGCTTGTTTTAATACAATAATTATGGAAAATTAAGTGTTTCTTTAGAATCTGCTTGTCTGTGATGTGGGTTAAATTTGCCATAATGTTTAATGTTTGTGGGTTACTATTTGGTCCAGGCATCTCTCCCAGCCTTGCTACATTCCCTGCTCTTCAGGGTAGCTGCCTTCTAATAATACTCATACCCTTACTTTATAGTACCTCCTCTCTATTTATATTTATTTTCTTTATTTTGAACACAAAAGCCTCAAAAACAATTATTGCCATCCACAGAGCAGAAAACAAAAAAAAAATCTTGGTGAAACCATAAATCTCCATTTGATACTCCCTTTAAAAGTGAATTCATTTTCACTTAGACCTGACTCAGTCTCTGGACTGCCCCATCACCCCACCAGTTGCCTAGATACCTCAGGATGATGATGCCCTGAGGCCTGCTCTCCTGCTGAGTGAGTGCTTGGCCAGATCCCAATTTCTTGAAAGTCACTATCCATGGTAAACTTCACTATCATTCCAACTCCCCTTCTAGTCTTCTATCTCCTCATTAGCTACCTTTATGTATACTACCTCTACTCCCACCTGTACAAAAAAATCAACCCAAGGGAAATGGGAAAGTCCTTTCCCCCATCAAAGGGAGGGGCACATGTGGCCTCAGGCTCCAGGGCAGAAAACTCCTGAGAAACCAGTGAGGTCAGCAGAAAGCCTTAGAGTGGGGACCTTGAGAGCTTTGGGGAGTGGCAACAACCAGCAACTCTGCTACTTCAAGGAGAAGCCCAGGCCCAGGGGTTCCAAGGTCCCCAACATGCTGTCCTGGGATTCCAGAGAGAACAATGAAGATCTAGCATTCTGAGCCTCAGAGATGCATGGGGTCTAAACCCCAGGAAGTAGAGGTCAACACAACAACCAGGGGATTTAGGGTGAGACGAACAAGGCCAAGCACCCAAGCTCAAAGCATGGTGCAGATAAAGCATGACCCTCACAAAAAGCCCTTATGAAAACTGTAAGTGGCACATAGGAAGATAGATTGATAGATCAGTAAATAGATGATCTGCAGACAGAAGGGCAGGTAGATAAATATGTAAGGAGACAGAGCATGCATTAAGTACTCACTATGTGCTCTACACTGGAATTACAAATGCTAAAAAACAAGGAGATCCCTACTCTAATCCAAGCCCTCATCATATCACACCTGGTTTATTGCAATAACTGCTGAGGGTGTGGTGGACTTTGCCCACCATGGTCCCTGCCCTCAAGTCCATCATTCATTCAGCCACCAAAGGGATTTTCCCAAAGCTTAGGACCAACCATCTCACTCTCCTACTCAATAACCTCCAGTGGCTCCCTATTGCCTCCAGGATCAGACACAAAACGCTCTATTTAGCAATCAAAGCTGTTTCTAAACTGCTCCCTCCTATCTTTCCAGTCTCTTTACACCTCACTCCCCACCAACACATACTCTTTCCTCTAGTGATACTGACTTCCTGGCTGTTCCACAAACAAGACCCTCCATCTCCTGGCATTTTCTCTCACTGTTCCCATTCCTGGAATGTTCTCTCTCCCCTTCTCCAACTACTGATCTTCTTGACCTCCAATTCTCTATTAAAATTCGAACTTCTGAGTCTTGCCAAATTCCTTCTACAACAAAATATGGTTTTGGTAAATAAACCAGGGAGAACAAACTCAGAGAAAGAAAACTCTAGGTCATTTTCCATAATGAATATTGATACAAACATTTTAAAGAAAATAGTAGCAAGGAAATGACAGCAACATATCCCAAAGATCATGCACTATGGCTAAGTGGAGTTCATGTCAAGAATGTAGAGCTGGTGCAAAAAGTAGGAAAACTATTATCATTACTATGTCAATAACAAAAACAAGACAAATCACATGATGATCTCAAGAGATGTAGAAAAAGATTTCGATAAGAAAAACATCCATTCCTATTTAAAACACTGAAAAACATAGGAATCAATGGATCTTTTCTTAAAATGACAAGTACTTTCCATCTGAAACCAAGAGCAATCATTATCTGTTATGTAATAAACTAGAAACTTTCCTACCAAGATTTGAAGTGGAACAAGTATTTTCATAATCTCCACCATTGTTCAATATTGCATTAGATATGCCAGCTGTAACAGTAAGACAAGAAAAAAGGGAAAGAATAAAAACAGGTTAGAAAATGAGCAAACAACCAAAAAGAAAACTTGATCTTAAGCAACTACTATGGTAACAGGGATGATCAAGATGCAACTCAGAAGAAGATAATGATGTCAAAGCAGCTATGAGAAAAACCTCAAAGAAAAATAAGAATTCAACCTAAGTCTAAAAAAACTCCAGGAAGACCTAAAGAAAGAACATAAAGATAAATTTAAAAATCAAATAAGAGTGGCAGAGGAAAAATTGAGAACATAAATTAGAGCAAAGCAAGAAACTTCTGAAAAGAGAATAAACAGTTTGGTTAAAAAAAAGACATTCAAAAGTACTGAAGAAAATAATATTTCCAAAAATAGGATTGGCTAGATGCTAAGAGAGGTAGAAAAACTCCCTGAAGAAAATAATTTTTTAAAATTAGAATTGATCAAATGGAACCTATTGACTCCATGAGACACTAAGAAAGGAGAAAACAACAACTAAAACAAAAATAACAATTAAAATTATGAAAAAATAGATGTGAATGACAAATTTCTCTTCAGATAAACAACTGATCTGGGAGACAGATCAAGGAAAGGCAATTTATGAATTCCTGGACTACCTGAAAGCCACGATCATAGAAAGAACTTAGACATCATGCTTCAAGAACTTATAAAGGAGAACTGCCCTGATATCTTAGAACCCCAAGGTAACATAAAAATTAAATAAATCCACCCTAAAATTGATCACGGAAGAAAAAATTTCCAAGAATATTAAAGTGTAATTCCAAGTCTCCTGGGTCAGAGAAAATACTAACGACAGCCAGAACAAAATCCATTCAAATACTATGAAGACACATTCAGGATCACAGGAAATTCAGCAGCTTTCCCCTGAAAGGAACAGAGGAATTAGAATCTGATATTATAGGAGTAAACTGAGTTTACAATTTACCCAGCAAAGCAAAGTATAATCCTTCTGGGCAAAAATGCATTTTTAATGGAATAGAGGGCTTTCAAGCATTCCTGTTGGAGAGACTGGAGATAAACAGAAAATCAGACTTTCAAATTCAAAACTCAGGAGAAACATAAAAAGATAAAGAGAAATCATAAAGTACTCAATAAAGTGAAAGAGTTTATACTGCTATTATAGGAAGAAGATTCACATAACTTTTAAGAACTTTATCATTTTTTAGGACTGTTAGAAGGCCTCTACAGAGATAGAGAACACAAGAGTGAGTGAATTGTGTTGAAATGACCTACAAAAATGAATTACAGAGAAAGAGACTTGTACAGGGTAAAGAAGGCAGGAAAAGTAAGAATAAGAAAGATTATTTCATGTAAAAGAAAAGTGCAAAAAAGCTTTTACGTGGTATTTCAGTAAGCATCCCACCATATACAGAGGGCCTGCTGCCATAGGTTCTTGATCCACTTCTGAAAAGGAAAGGCAACCTTTGAGCAATTAACAATCACTTCAATCAAGCACAGGTATCAGAGAATATCAAAATCAAAATTTCAGAGAAATCAAAAATCAACAGACATGCTTCCAAAATGTCTGACCATTAACATACATGTATCTTTACCAGAGCGTTAACATCTGGGTTTCTCAAAGCTGGGAGGCTTCTTAGCAGCTTCCCAGAATCCTCTTCTGGCCAAACAAACACTTCTAGTCAGTAAGTCCCAAAGTAAAACTTCACCTTCAGAATATTTACACACTTTTTAAAGCCAGATGGCATAACCCTCTGACCCAGTGCCTCAATAGAAAAAAATAAAATGAACTTGGGACCCTCCTACAAAACAGCTCCCCTGATCAAGCTTCCCACAATATGCAGGCCCATCAATCGGTGAGAAAGATCTTCTTTAATCACATTATTGAACGAAAGGCAGTTTTAATAAAACGAAAGCAGCAGAAAATTCCAATTCAATTACCATCACAAATGGAGGCAGAAATGTGGGAGGGTGGGGGTGGTTGTTGTCCTTTGTCTTCAAAGAAGACCAAAATGACATCACCATGATAAAGTGAAATTTCAGTGTGTCCGACTGTGGCTGATCAGACCAATATGAGTTCGGAATGCTCTGCCACAAGTTGGGCACAGATAGTCCATGTGAATATTTGGGGTGGATATCCCAAATTTGCTCATCCTGCATTTACTTCGTGTTGTCTCAATTCTGCTTTGCTCAAAGAACACAGCACCCTTTCTGATGTGGGCACTCCATGCTCAGCGGTCCTGTACCAGTGTCTCCCTCGTTGCACAGTCAAATCCAAAGTTTTTAAGAGAGATCTGGAGAGTGTCCTTGTATCCCTTCTTCTGGTCACCATGTGATCGCCTGTCCCATGTGAGTTCTCCGTGAAATAGTCTTTTTGGCAGGCATACATTTTGCATTTGAACAATGTGGCCATCTCTGAAGCATAGTTTGAATACTTGACAGTTCAACTCGAGGAAGGACTTCAGTGTCTGGTACCTTATCCTGCTAGGTGATCCTTAGAATCTTCCTAAGACAGTTCAAATGGAAGCGATTCAGTTTCCTTGTTTGGTGCTGGTAGACTGTCCATGGTTTCACGAGTATATAAAAATGAGGTCGACACAACGGCTCTGTAGACCTTCAGTTTGGTAGTCAGTCTAATTACTCTTCTCTACCAAACTTTTCTTCAGAGCCTCCCAAACACTGAGCTACCTTTGCCAATGGGCGAATCAACCTCATTGTCAATGTGCACATCCCTGGAAAGCACACTACCAAGGTAAATGAACTTAATCACAGCATTCACAACGTCTCCACTTGTTGTAACAGATGGTTCCACATATGGATGGTGCAGTGGTGGCTTATGGAGCACCTGGGTTTTCTTGGTGTTGTTAGGCCCAAATTAGCCCTGGAGGCAGAGAATGGATCAATACTTTGTTGCATCTTAGATTTAGAGGCTGCTATATTACAAATCAATAATCATCCAAATAGTGTGGGACTGGCTAAGAAATAGCCTAGTGGGATCAATAGAATAGATTTGATACACAAAACACTTAGCAGTAAATGATCACAGTAATCTCGTGCATGATAAGTTCGAAGCTCCCAGCTTGTGGGTCAAAACTCAATAGTCAACAAAAATTATGGAGAAGCTTGAAAGCAAAAGGGCAAAAACTAATTATAGAGAGACAACTGTATACTAGCATAAGGTCAAAGTGGGGACATAATTTAGATAATAAGTGTGATATAAGTAAAGTAGTATAGCTTTGAAGAAATTTATCTGGCAGTTCTATAGCTGTTTATGATGAAAACAGAGACACGGAAAACCATAGGAAGTAAGAAGTCTAATTTTGATTGCATAGAATTAAAGTTTTACACCAGCAAAGACCAATTTAATCAAAACTAGAAGGAAAACCAGGAACTGGGGAATTTTTTTT
>CM052674.1:400382140-400402284 GCA_028533205.1 Lagorchestes hirsutus | reverse complement strand
CTCATAAAGCACTTTCCAGCTTTCATGACTCCAGAATTCCTTTCTTTTTCTTCCTGTCCCATCAGAGATGAAACATAACCATGCCTACTTCCTCCTTCTTGCATGTCTCATCAACATTTCCATGCATGTCTAGTTGCTGGGTAAGTTTCACATAGTCTCACCCCAAGGCCCACCTCAGGCATGATTGTGAGCAACAAGAAATCAGGCACCCCATGCTGATTTTTTCCAGTTCTAAGCACCGTAAAGCTCTGAAAAAATAACCTCTCCACCATGACTATTAACAATGGGCAATCTTCAATAAAAGAGACTGGGGCAGAACTCAGAACAAGGGCCTTATGAAAGAGGACTCTTATTAAAGTGTCTAAGGTCCCCTCCCATGAAGGGAATCCCTGATCTTCCTCATGATCTGAGAAGCCCCTTTCTTCCAGGTCATTAATTTTACATGATTTGCTGCTATATTTCATACCTGAGCACTGTAAAGACCCTATACAAAGAAAAGAGTCTTATTAGTTGATATATCTTGCTTCAAGTGTCAAGAAATGACATATCATTTTGAAATAGTATGTCTGCAGTGGGTCAGTGGACAGCCTCAGGTTCAGTGAACCATGGGGCATCTTCACTAAGAGGTTGTAAGATGGGCACCTGCTCATGTTGGACAAGAGAGGATGGTCCAGAAGTAGAAAAATAAATTGGACGACTTTCCGTGTAATTCAGTCCCTTGTGCCTAACTAGGCTTGGTCATCATGAGAAGAAAAAGCAAGGGTGGAGGGCCTCCAGTTAACTTCCTATGAATAAGCAATTAACTTACAATCTTCAGCTTCACAGCTCACAGCCCACTGTTCAGTTCACAGCTCACAGGCATATGCATAATTATAATCACAACCCTATGGAATCAGAGTGAACTGATGAATACTGATTTCAAAAGTACAGGGGTGCAAATGAAGACTTTCTCATATCACTAGCTGTGTTCCCTCTGCCAAGAGGGCTCTCTCCTCACCTCTACCTCTTAGATACTCTGGATTCCTGCCAGATTAAGGTAAATCGCCTTCCTGGAAGCTCACAATGGCTCATTCTCTCAGACTTTCCTCCATTTCCTATGACACTTATATGAACTGAGTTATTTAAAAGTTGGCTTAGACTGTGAGCTTCAATTGGGAAGGTATTTTGCATTTGCCTTCTTTTGAATCCTTATCATTCGGCACAGAGCCTGGCATCCAGTAAGTGCACGAGAGATATTCGTCGAGTGACTTGGCACCCTTTGATGCAGTCATTCAAACCTTCAGGCAAATTTGAGCTTCATGTCACAGAAATACTGACAAGTAGCACTGTCTCAAGTAGAGCTGAGCAGTCTTTCTTGCCTCGCTCCCTGGAAATCTTTCATTGGCTTGTTCCAGTGTTGGCAGGATTGATACCTCTGAGGTCTCTCCTACCTCTGAGGGTCTGTCATTCTGTGAATGAAATATTTATGAGACCTCTCCTTCCTTCTTATTACTTGTAGGAACCCACTGGATGATAGATATTCTCAGCCTGATCTACTCAAAAGGGGATTCTTCTTCGGTCAAATCTGTCCCCTATTGGAAACGTTCTCCCTGGATAGAGTTTACAAATCGGAGTGAAATCATCAAGAATCAGTCAGACCCGCGGATTCTCACTTCCCATCTCCCAATCCAGCTCTTCCCTAAGTCCTATTTCACTGGCAAGTCCAAGGTGAGTACATGAGGCCTCTGATAAGAAGTGAAAGCAACAGATAACAAGGATTTGGAGGGACGACGGAAAAGAGAGAAGCTGGCTCTATATTCTTGATTCATTATCCATAGGAATTCAGGGAAGGGAGGAGGCAGACAGAGAAATCTCTCTGCTCCCCATTTTCTGCACATCCCTAACCACCTTCTTAATCTCCCCTCTGATCATGTCCCTGCCCACTCTCACTTCTGACAAGCAAGGACAAACGTCCTGTGGAGAAAGTTGGGAGAAGGAATGTGAAAAATTAGAAGGTCAAAGGGAAGAAGTTGGAAGTATGAAGCTTATTTGAATGGCTTTCGAAGGAGGTCAGAGACTGAACTGGAGGAGGGCAAATCTGGGAGGAACTGAGGAGGCTTGCTGAAAAATAAGGAGTAGTAGTGAGGGAATTAAGGGAGACAGAAAATGTCTTTATCAAGTATCTGAAAGGTCACCATGTGGAGGAGTGGTTTGATTTATCATGCCTAGCTCCGAGAGGAGAGTTTCCGTGGCAATAAGGGAAAGTTCCAAAGGAGTCAGTTGAGACAAGATGTCAGGAACTACTTCCTAAAAATTGGAGCTGTCAGAAAATGGAGTGTACTTCCTCAAGAGGTACTGGAGTATCTCCCTTTCTCTCTCTTTCTCTCTCTCTCTCTCTCTCTCTCTCTCTCTCTCTCTCTCTCTCTCTCTCTCTCTCTCTCTCTCTCTCACTCTCTCTCTCTCGAGGTCTTAGACATAAGCTGGGAAGCCATGCGTGCAGATGTCCTAGTGACTATTCTTTTTCTGAAATACTAGTTTCTTGTCACACTGCAGTGATAAACGATAAAGTTAGCATAATGTTTAAATTTATTTGCAGATCTCTATGTCTCATTTGAATTCAAAAATCCATCAGCACTCAGACACGAATATCAGAAAGTTCCTTCCTGGAAATTCTTAGCCATTTACTAGTCTCCTCTACAATGAAACTTCCAAATATATTATGTCTCCTGGTTAGTATAAGTCACTTCATTTCTTTAACAAAGAAGACACTGCTACTCGCAGACATAAGCCATTTCAACTCCTGGGCAAAACCAATGCCATGTTCAGTTCTCCAGAGGGATTTATTTTTCGAATTGATCTCATTGAACAGTATGAATAATTTTCATAGCAACGGTCTAATGGATACCTGACTTCAGCAGAGCAACATGATGTCACAACAGATGTAATCTGGTGGATGTTCTGTGCTCCACGTATCTGGCAGGAAATCATCACATGAAAATGTGAGATAAAAGGAGGCCATATACTGAACTGGTTCTTCAATATTCATTTTATCTTCCCCCACTTTTTGAAAAAAGTTATTTCCATGATTCCATCAAGAAAATAAAAAGACACCCGTGTAGCTAAGAGGTTTATTCAGACTATTTCAATGTAGACAGTGCTCCAAGCTACATCCACACTGTGCTCCTTATGTACCACTGGGTTTTGATCTTCTTTCCATTTCTTCCATCCATTTCATGGACCATGTCTTCATTTGCTTCCTCTTCCTCATCAGAATCTTCATTCCTCCTCTTCTTTCCCTCCTCTTCCCCTTTCCCCTTCACTGCCTTCTCCTTCCCTTCTCCTTTTCATTCTACTTCTCCTTTACTTAATTCTCCTCCTCCTCCACCTTTTTATCCTCCTACTTCTTTTCTTCCTTGGAGTTTCCTCTTTTTCATCTTCTTCAACACCATTATCATTTTTATCCTCCTGCTCCCTTCTCTTGTGCGATGTGATAGTAGTCTTCGAATCCCACAGACGCTAAGGTGAGAGGTGACCATTTGGAAATCTGCATAATTATCATCCAGATCTCATGTCTGAGATACTTCAAGAGGTGAAAAAACTGAATGGAAGAAAACCATTTGGAAAGAGTTCACATCAGAGTTCACATTATCCTATGTTGTTTGTTTCTCTGTTATTCATAATAGTTTGCAAATTGACCTTTTCTCCCCATTGTACCTGACACCCTGGGCAACTCCTGATTTCTGCTCCATCAGAGAAGTGAAGATCTGACTCATCGGAGTCTGACAATTATCGACATCTTCACCAAGACCTTCTTTGTGCAATATTCATGGGATTCAAAGCATAATTCTAATGTTACTCTCATAGATTGGTGAGCACCTGAAAACTACAGTTTAATTGCTTTCAAGTAGTTCACAATACCTTTGTAATGTTTCTGGAGGACTTCAGGGGAAGAGGAGCAGAAGGACTTGGGTTGAAGGTGGAAAAAGAGGCAGGTCGAGGATCTCACATATTGTGTCTACTCACTCATGGAGGTCCCTCTTGATATCTAGCACATCTGCGGAGATACCGAGGCTCTCACAGGACCATCTCTAAACCCATTCTTCTGGGAGGTTGAAGACCTCACTCTGATTGGGATCCCCTGACTAGTCCTTTGCCCTCCATTTTCCTTGAACATGCTACTCATGCTCATTTTGGGGGCTAGTATGCATTCTCTGTGTCCTCTTCCATCATCTGAGTATGTATAAAATGCTTTTATGCAGTGCATTCCAAAGAATTCTCATCTACTTATTTTGATATTTGAACCCATTCCTTCTCAAGTGTCAATCAATTAATAAACGTTTTATAAGCGCATACTAAATTTCAGGCACAGAACTGAACAGATGGGATACAAGGAGTGAGTAAGAGCAGCTGCAAGAGCACTCTATCCTAGAGACTTTCTGAAAAAAAAAATGCTTGTGCCAACTTCTTATGGTTCCATTTTTGTTTCAGATGATCTATGTTGCCAGGAATCCGAAGGATGTCATTACATCTCTTTACCATTTCAAAAATCAGTTACTATTCCTTTCGGTACAGTCAACATTTGAACAATTATTTGTGGACTTCCTGCAAGGACATTGTGAGTGAAGGGGGAATGATGGAACCAGATTCTACTCCCATTTTTCTCCCCTCTCTCTTCTTCCTCTTTATATTCCCTGATATTAAAATGAAATCCCCTGTATTGAAGGTGTCCTTTCATTCACGAGGAGGCACATTTCTCTCAGCAGTTCAGGGAAAGAGACAGTGAAAGGGCTGTCAGACCCATGTTAGGGAAGAGGGATGGGGGTCAATTGGGGATGTGAGTTTCCCAAACTTATGTTACCAAGAAATTTTCAGAGCCGACCTATATTTGAGCCCATGTCTTTTGAATCTAAGACTAGTGCTTTCCGAGGGGCAGAGTCCCAAGAGACCACCTCAGGTCCTTGATTGAAATACACGTCATCTCCTGTTGGTGCACTTTAATGTCACCTTCACTGGGGAACTCAACTAGACATCTTCATTAAGTTCCACCATCCTTGGCAAGATCCCCAGGTTTGAGGCCTCCACCTACCCAAGCTTGCCCTGTGACTGCCTTATGGCTCTTCTCCTACCAGCATTTTTTAGGGTGGTATTTCTCTGGGTCTCAGAATCACGCCCTTCTGCCGTAGATTGTCATGTCAGGGAAAAACTTACTTCCATCTCCAGGACTTCCATTTTGGCCAGCATCTGAGATTGAGTCAGCACTTTATGAATGTGTGAAAGAGAAATGATGTCATCCCATCTGCCTTTCCCAATTCTCTTCCAGTGAGCTATGGATCTTGGTTTGACCACATCAAAGGATGGCTGTCCTGGAGACATTCAGAGAAGTTCTTGCTCCTAACCTATGAGGAACTCCATCAGGCAAGCTTCCTCTCTATTTCCTTTTTCATATTTCCCAGGGGTCCTCATTAACACTAGTGACTTCACTCTCTCAGTTACTTCAATTATTTTGTGTAAATTTTGTTTCTGTAGGGTTGTTTGCGTGTTTTCTCAGTCAATAATGATATAGGAAGCGTATAGTTTGTGCCAGGTTCTGAACTCAGCCCTGGGAATACAAAGAAAGGTAGAAGACACTCCCTGCCCTAAAAGAGCTCACAGACTAAATGTGTAGACAACATAAAAACCATACGTATGCATGGTTTGTATGTGTATCAACAAACATATGTGTGTATATGTATGTACATATCTTTATGTATGCATTTTGTATGTGATAAATTGGATGTATTCAGCAGATGGAGGGCAACGGAATGTAGAGTGGTTAGGGAAGGCTTCCTGTAGCAACTGGGCTTTTGTTTTTCAATCATTTCACTCATGTCTTACTCTCTGTGACCCAATTTGGGGTTTTCTTGGGAAAGATCCTGGAGTGGGTTGCAATTTTCTTCTCCAGCTCATTTTACAGATGAGGAACTGAGGCAAGCAGAGTCAAGAGACTCACACAGGATCAGAAAGAAAGGAAGTGTGTGAGTCCTGATTTGAACTCATGAAGATGAATTTTCCTGAATCCAGGGCCACCACTCTATCTGTTCTGCAAGCTGGCTGTTCCCTCAAGGAAGCTAGGAAAGTCAGTAGTCAGAGCAGGGGAGGGAGAGCATTCCCAACATGAGGGACTGTCAGACCTAGTGCCCAGAGTCACATATGGAAAATGTTGCTTGGGGAATAGACAGGAGGCCTGTGTCACTGGATCACGGGTAATATATTGGGGAGTCAAGTATAAGGAGACTTGAAAGGCACGATGGACGGAGATTGTGAAAGGGCTTTGAATGACAGTTCATTTTGCATTGGATCCTGGAGGTGATAGGGAGCCATTGCAGTTTACTGAGTAGGAGGGTAACATGATCAGAGTTTTCATCACCTCACCCCTGGAATACTCCCATAGGCTCCTGGCAGGGGTGGGAGGTGGGATGGTGTTCAGGTCTCTCCCACTCCAGTCCAATCTGCATTCAGCCCACGAAAGGATTTTCCTAAAACTATGATCTGGCCCCATCTTTCCCCTACCCAAAAAATGTAGTGACTCCTTTTTGCCTCTGAAAACAACTACAAAATACTCACCTTGCTATACAAAGCCCTTTACAACCTAGCCCCTTTCCCTTTGCAGTCTTCCAACACCTTCCTCCCTCCCCATGCAATCTTTCATTCAGGGGTGCTGGTCTCCAAGGCACCTAGTAGCACAGAGTGCTGAATCTGGAGTCTGGATGACCTTCATTCAAATTTGGCCTCAGACACTTCCTAGCTGTGTCACCCTGGACAACTCTTCACCTCTGCCTGCCTCAATTTCAAAGGCTGTAAAATGGGGCTAATAGCACTTACCTCATATAGGCGTCATGGGAATCAAATGAGTTAATAATCGTAAACCTCTGAGCCTTTGCCTGCACACAGTAGCTGCTTAATACATAACGGTCTCCTTTCCTACATCCCCATTTATTGTTCCTGACATGTGACTCTGTCTCCCCAATCTGTTCCTTTCCACTTGCTGCCCCTCCGTATATGGAATCATCCCCTTTTCTCTATTTTGCTTCCTGGCTTTCCTGAAGCCACAGCTTCCACAAAGCCTTTTCCACACCTAATACTTGATCTCAGACATGACCTCCAGTTCAGCCTGTAACCTCAGCCAGTGAGAATGATTAACAACTTACTCTGCACCCAGCACTGAAGATCCAAAGAAAGGTAAAGGACAGGAATAACCTTGAGGAATTTCCAAACTAAATTAGAACATGAATCCTGCACATAGGCATAGGTGTTGTCATCTGCATGCTCCCACCCCTCCTCGGCACCTTCTTTCTGTGTGTCCCTTGAGCTGGTGCGTCCTCTGGCTTGGTGACATGACCTCTCTGAAGGGTGGGTGAAAGTCCCTCCTCCAGACTGCAGTGCATAGAATCACTCAGTGTCAATGAAAACGTGCTCCACGGCCATCTCCTCCAACTTGGAGGGAGAAAAGCAAGCCACCTACCATATCCTCAACCAGGCAAGAGTTGGAGGCCTCTGGGCGGAGGGGGGAGCTGATTGCCCTTCAAGGCTTCCAATTCCATTTTTGAATCCTTCTCATGAGCACCCAGTGTCGCTCCCATTAATTTTCCCTTCACACCTTTACCACTCTCACACAGCTCTGCCAAACCCTTTACAGTGTGTGCTCTCTGCACACACAGGCCAGTAACAGACACTTGCATTATTTTTCCTCTGAGTTGCTTTCTGAATTCCACTCACAAAGATCATTCCTGGTAGTAGAAAAAAGAAATAAAGTAAGAACGGAGCACCCAGATCACCTTGTTCTCTGTAGGTGATTATCATAGTACCAGCTAGCTCCAAATCATAGTCCTGCTCTTCTTTTAGGCTGCTTCTTATCTCACTCATCACACAAAATCCATCTGTTGCCTTCACTACAGGAAGTCAGCCTTAGCTTAAAGTGACCTTTGGTGTTCCTCACAACTCAATTATAAGATCACATTACACTTGAAATCTTCTCTCACTTCTATTTACTGTACAAGGCTTCTTAAAGTAGAAGATGCTGAGCAAACTCTCCTTTTTAGATCCAAACCCCTCTCTTTAGAGAAAACTCCATTATCCTGCTCGTTGAGATGATTTTTCTTTTGTCTTCTTCGTTCCATGACTGAGAACTTCTTGTCCAGTCTAGACTACCTTCCCCAGTTCCTTTGCAGGCCACGGTCTCCCATTTCAGACTCTTTGGAATCTTCCCTGTCAGAAGCCAAGGTCCATGTGAGACTGTTAATGGTTTTCCTCTCCTCTTGTACCATCAATCTACAGATCGAATGGCCACCTCTCCACTTCTCACTGTTTTTCCTCCAGTGACCAAGTCCATAGTATTGGTCAAAATGTCATCTGGAAAAGTAGTTAGCATCATATCTTCCTCACCTTTCTGAAGGATCATGTGATGATCCTGATAATGAAGTAGTTGTTTTCCACAGATTTCTCCAATCCAAAACCCTCCCCAAAAGAATTCTCTTTCAAATGTTCCAGGTAGGCACTCGAGCAGGGGAGAAGAACACAGCAAATACTGTACAAGGATTGAAAAAACATGGAATAACATTGAAGAAAGGAAACCATTAGGGCTCCCCCTCAGAAACTCCACTTTCTAAACAAACCTTGGAGACAGGAGAACTAATTCCAAGCCTTCTGGTAGGCTTTGTCTTTAGTTGGAGCCATGTACTTCTGTACTGCCTCTCCCTCAACATAGTGATTTGCTTTGTGCATGTCATAACCCTGTGAGAAGCAACAGATACTGATTCTTCCTGACCATGTGAAGGAGGAGAGAAATTTGAGCAGGCTGGACTAAATATGCTAGAGAAGAATGCATTTCAGCAACGGAAGGGGACTGGAAATCCAGTTGACCCTTCCTGAGTGGATTCTGGGAAGAAGGCAGAATAGGTCAGAAAATTTCAAGATTCTCAAGAATCAAGAAAATTCAAAGAAAACTCTCAAGATTTTCCAGAACAAAAGAGATAAAATACAACCTCTGGATGAAGATAGACCAAGTACCAAGCCCCAGCATTAGCTGAGTTGGGTGTCTGTCTCATCCTTGCTACTGGAACTTCCACCCCCCCCCCCGGGACAGTGAGGGCAATTGGGCTACTGACCTGGGGATGATCTAGGGTACGTCTGCTGACAAGGGACACCAGACCACCTGTGCTGTGGGGAGCAGTGGGAACGAGAAAGAAGAAGAACACTCCAGGTGAGTGTAGAAGCAGCTGGGCAGGGACACTCCTCTCTCCGTGTATTTACAGGAGGCTGCAAGTCTTGGTTTCAGTTCCAGGTCAGAGGGGAGAATTGAAGAGGATCAGAGGCTATAACAATCCCCATTCCCCAGGACTAGCAGAGATTATAAAAATTAGTGCCAAAATACAAAATGGGCTGGCAAAGGAGAAAGAATCCAACCACAGAGAGCTATTATGGAAATAGAGAGGGCTGGCGTCATTTTCAGAGGAGGCTACGGAAACAAAGAATCCTTTTGTACCCCAAAGAGTACTATCAAATGATCACCTGCCCAAGAAGAATTCATAGAAGGATTTAAAAGACTTTAAGAATCACGTGAGAGATTGAACAAAAATTTAAAAAGACAAATATAGAAGAATACAAAAAATGAGAAGATTATGAAAAAATGTCAATCAATTACAAAAAGACATCCCGAAACTTAAAGAAAACGACTCCTTGAAATTCAAAATTGGGTAAGAGGAAGATAGAAAGTTAAAAGAGATGAAGAAATTAAAAGATAAAGAATGTGAAACATCTCATGGGAAAAACAACTGATGTGGAGAGCTGATCAAGCATTGAAAACATAAGAATAATGGGACTACCTGAAAGTTTCGATCAAAAAAGAATTTTGATACAATAATACAAGAAATAATTACAGAAAATTATCCTGAAGCATTAGAACAAGAGGGGAAAGTAGAAATAGAAAAATCTACTCATCACCACCTGAAAGAGATCCTAGAAGAAAAATTCACAGAAATAGTATAGTTAAATTCTAAAACTCCCAGATCAAGGACAAAGTATTGCAAGTAACAAAGAAAAAATTACATATGATGGTGCCACAGTTAGAATCACACAAGACCTTTGGCATCACTAAAAGACTGCAGTTCTTGGAACACTATATGTGGAAGAGCAAAGAACTGGCCTCTGGCTGAAAATATCCTACCCAGAAAAGCTAAGCATCATTCTGAATGAAAAAGAAATGGACATGTCACAAACCCTAAAATTTTTATGTCTGTGTTTACAGAACAAACAACCCTGAATTCAAACGAAAATTTGACAAACAAAGAAACATAAGGTATGTACCAATGACCAGTGACAAAGGACTCAAGAGGGATAGAAAGTTTAACTTTTATGTATCAAAAATGTCAAACCCCTGTCTAAGACAGTTGCGAAGACATATTGGGTAGATCAGAATATGATGTGACTTCAAAAAGTAAAACCATTGAAGAATTGCTAAAAGAGTTATTATCTTATACAAACGAAGTGTCAGAGGAAGAACTAGTAAAGAAGAATTAGATTGGGAAAGAGTGCTGTTAGTTCTGGAAACCTACGTTCATGGGGAATGACTTTAAGAGGGAAAATACATACACATCTAGAAGAGTATAAAAATCTTCTAAATTAAAAAAAACAAACTTTAATGGGATAGAGAAGGGGCTGATGACACCTGAGGGTGCTGTAGAGGGGTGAGTGACAGGATACCTCAAAGGGGTGTAGGAAAGGATGTTTAGATTGAGGCAAATAGGAGGAAAAGGGAAGGATTACTGGAGTAGGTTAAGAAATAGAAGTGTAAGGTAGCAGGCAGAAGTAAAGGAGAGAAGTTAGTAGAGATAGAAAAAAGAGATAGACACAAACATAATATCACAATATTAGGAGTAGAATCTGTGGGGTAAGTATATGTCTCCCTATGCTTGTTTTTATGTATATGATTATGGATATATCAATACCTATATATAAATATATCCATACTTAATTGGAGCTTTCGGGTGGTGAGTAGAGGGGAGTAAGGGGAGAAAAAGAGGAAAATAAAAAATGTACAACACAGAAAAAAAGCAAACCTACAAGGAAGCAGAGGAAAAGATGGACAGACCTCAGCTTAACATAAGGTATTTAACATATACGCTTTCTTGAAATGAGAAATTATTCTATATAACCTCAATCCTCTCCCATGTTCTGTTGTGAACATCACATAGTTTTAGTCTTTCCTTATTTTATATTTACATTTTCAATGCTTCTTTTTCTTTTCTTGTAATGAATTTCTTTCTGCATTTGTCTAAATTGAAAAAAGATTTTTAAAAAAGCAATCGATCCTTTCCACCCTGGAGATTGTTCTGCTCAGGGAAACAGCCTGGATCCTGTAACATCCACTGTGTAGAGACTGAAGATATCTAAATGCAGGTGCCTGGGGAGCTGGGGATGGGGAGATAGGTGGTGCTGTGACTAGAGTACTAGACCTGGAGTCAGGAAGATCTCTTTTCCTGTGCTCCAATCTGACCTCAGATATTCACAAGCTGTGTGACTTTGGGCAAGTTACTTTAAGGCTATTTGACTCAGTTTTCTCCTCTGTTAAATGCGCTGAAGAAGGAAATGGAAAATCGATGCAGTATGTTTGCCAAGAGAAAACTCAATGCATTTATGAAGAGTTAGATAAGCCTGAAAAGTGAACAAGTCAAGCTAAAGATACCCAAGGGAAAGTGGAACCAAAGAATGAGGGGAAAGCAGACGCAGGCAATAAGGAACAGGAGAGGCCACATGCCACAAGGGGAAGCTTGACTATCAAGCCAGCTTGACAACATATCCATCTAGAGAGGGGCTGACAAAGAGCAAGGGGGAACGGTTACAACTCAGGGACGTCAGACCCCATAAACCAGTACTTGGCTCTGAAGATACGCGGGTAGAATGTGGTACTTTCCAAAAAACTCTGTCATTGCCAGCTCTGGCCCTGGGTCCAACCTGAAGTTCAGTCATGTCACCTCATTCTGAATCTCTCTTCCATTCTGCAGTTCTAGAGTTTAGCAAGAGCTCTTTCAAGTCACTGTTATATATCCAACCAGAGTAAGAACTGTGGAGTCTGAATGCAGACTGAAGCATACTAATTTCTCTTTCTTTCACGGTTTTTCCCTTCAGTTCTATTTCTTCTTGTACAACATGATTAATGTGGACATATGTTTGACATGATTGAATACGTAGAAGTTATATCAGATTACTAGTTGTCTTTAGGATGTCAGAAGGGATGCGGGGAGGGAGAAGAATTCGGAAGTTAAAATATTATAAAATGAATATTGAAAACTATCTTTACTTGTAATTGAAATAAAATATAATCAGAAAAAAGGAAGAAAAATGATTGTGCTATAAGAAGTTATGAGCAGGCAGATTTCAAAAAATCTGCTAAGACATTCATAAACCGATAGACAACAAGGAGAGCAGAACTAGGAGAACATGGTACACAGTAACAGCAACATTGAGTCATGATTAATTATGACTCCTCAATTACTTTCAGTCATACAATGATGCAAGACAGTTCTAAAGTTGTGATGATGGAAAATGCTATCTACCTCCAGAGAAAGAAGTGATGGCATCAGAATGCAGACTGAAGCACCCAATTTTCATTTTCTTTCTGTGTGTGTGTGTGTGTGTGTGTCTGTGTGTTCTTTCGGTTTGTTTCCTCTTAAACAAAAAGGCAAATATCAAAATATGTTTTACATGATTGCACATATGTAACCCATATCAAATTGCTTATCCGCAGAGCAAGTATTTCAAAAAATGAAAGTAGTATTCAAAATAAAAAAAAAATTCCCATAAAGAGAGAAAAAAAGGTCTTTCTAGGACATTTCCATATCTATCAGAAGCTTCTCCCTGTGCCAGCCACATGAGGCTGATTTCCTCGGTTATGAGCTGGTGAGAGGAGCTCCCAAAATCCTGAGGGAGAAGAAGTTTCTTTCTTCTCCCCAGGAGACTCTCGGGCTTTCTCCATGTCTATTTTCCTTCCTGTCTCATCTTTTTCTTTCTTTCCTTTCTCTTTTGAGTTTTCTTCCTCCCTTTCTCTTTCTTCTGACTGTCTTCTTCCCGCTCTTCTGCTAGGGCTTTTCTCCCTCTTCATTTCTTTTTAGGCTCGTTAGAGTCCTCTTGCCTTCCCCTCTCCATGGCCCTGACTGCTCTTGCTTTCCCTATTTTCTCTAATTCTTTCTCCCTCTGTCTTTCCTCTCCCCAAACACTTCCTCAGCTACCACCTATAGACTTTCCCCTTTACTCATCGACTCCCCAAGCCTTACATTCCCTCGACCAGATTTTCTTTATGTTTTCTCTTCTTTTCTTTCTTTCCCTCCATCTCTTCTTTCTATGTCCTCTTTCTCATTCCCTCCACCTCATTTTCCTGTTTTCTTTTTCTTTCTTTCTTTTCCTTTGTTTCCTCTTATTTTATTTTCCTTTCTCTCTCTCTGCACCAGCCCCGCCACCTCTACCTTCACTCACTTTCACCTCTACTTTGAACTCTTCTTACTCTTCCCTTAAATCCTCACTTCATTTACTCAACTTCCTGGTTTGAGTCACTTCCCACTCCTGTTTCAGATCTTATCCTCACTCCCTGCTTCCTATTCCTATTCCATCCCCTGCTTCTCCTCCAAATCCTCTCCTGTCTGCACTTTGTCTTTTCTCTCTTCTCCTCAGTTTCTCCTTTCTCTCCTCCTGAATCCCTTCTTCCTGCATCTCATTTTATTGGACTTTTCCTTCAAACTCTTTCTCCCACCTCTCTTTGCTATTTATCTGTCTCTTCCCTCTCCCACCCCTTCTTTTTGTTCTTCTCTCTTTCGTTCCTTCCATTTTCGAATTGTCTTTTCTCCCTGAAATTACCCCAGCTCATCCGAGGGGTATTTTTTTCTTAGGATCTTCGTGCCAGTGTGAAGAAGATTTGCCGATTCCTGGGCAAGGAACTGAGTGAGGAAGAAATCAGCTCAGTTGTACAGAATGCCTCCTTCCAAGTCATGAAAAAACTCATAACTGGAGAAAAGGAAGTTAGACCAGCGGAAAACATAGAGAATCTCAGCACAATCATAATGAGAAAAGGTAAGGAGGAGTGGGTTAGGGCGATTAGGGGATTATACAGGAGAGTTCCCTCCAGTCCAACTGAAACCTAGGTCTCAGAAATAGGATCAGAGAAGGTGTGAATCTCAAAGCAGATCGAAGGCAGTCAAAGAATTTGCTCCATCTCCACTATAGACAGTACCAGATGCCTCTGCTATGACCTGCTCGTCGATAGGATGCCCCAGAATCCTTGGAAAGCTTTCTTGGGTTTTCATGCTTTAGAGCAATGGTGAGAAGTCAGGGAGTAAGAGGAAATGGTAAGGTGAGGCAGATTTAGCATCCACATTGTGTGAATGAGACAGGCAGGAGAGATTGCCCTGCTTTCAGGGAAAGGTAACCTGACAACAAATCCATCAATACAAACCACCCAATGTCTCCTTCCTGGGGAAAAGGGGAGTAGAATAGGCTGGAAGGACACAATCACAAAGGAACTGTCCCCAGGATATGTTTCCCCCATTTCACATGTGGCAGGAATCTGTGGAGACTGGAAAAACCACTTCACGGTGACCCAGATGGAAACATTCAACAAGGTGTACCAAGAGAAGATGAAAGGGCTAGACCAGGACCTCTTCCCATGGGATCAATGCTGAGATGAGCTGTGGAAGATCACCCACATATGATAGGCAGATAGAGAGAGTTCTGCCTCCACTTTCCTATCGCCATGCTCCTATTTTCTTTTTCTTTCTCGCATTTGTATGGCTCACAACAAAAATAGTATTGTGAGAGACTTGGAGCATCCATGCTCTAGGAAAGTTTCTAGGGGTGGTCCCATTACTGATCCCGCTAATTCTCCCTTGAATGTCATGCTTTGGTGGCTATTGTAGAAGGCTTCTTTTAATCTTGTGCTTTTGAGTATTTCAAACAGAAATCAATGCTCAATATCATAGGCCTCTTTCTGCCTATTACTGTAATGGTGATTGTAATCAACTTTCATTAAATTTATTATGCTGAGTTTCTATAATGTTAAACATTTTTTTGTATCCCAGAGATAACTGCAATAACACCAAACAGGTCAGGGACAAACATTCTGACAATGCCATATTTTTGAATGAGCAACTGATCTACTGATCCATGGGGGGACCTAAGTGTATCCCTGAATGGAGCACCGGATTTCAAGTCAGAAAGACTCGAGTTCAAATATGGTCTCAGATCCTTACTAGCTGAGTGAACCCGGGCAAATCTCTGGACCAAGTTTGCCTCAGGCTCCACATTTATAAAATGATTCAGAGAAAGAAATGGCACACCATTTCAGTAGGTAAAACCAACAGTCATCTTAGAAAAATATGGAAAAATTTGCACAAAATAATGAAGAATTAAATGAGGACAAAGAGAACATTATAAACAGTAAGAGCAATATTGTTTTAAGTATGTCTTTGAGCAAATACCTCATGTTGACTATCATTTATAAACGAAGTATAAAGGATAAATGATGAAAGACACTATCTACATCCATTGAACGAATGGATAAATAAAAGCATGTATAGAATAATTTTACATCCTTACATCTATTTGTGTCTAATGGTAGCCATCTCTTCAGCAAGAGGGAAAGCAAGAAACAAATGTATATGACAATTTTATTACACATTTCAAGGGAATAGCAAGTTGTACATCATAGATTTAGAGTGTCATGGCAATCATCCTTTTTTATTATACACTGTTAAGGAATACTTGTTTTATTATATATGTATTTTATCTTCCATTTTTGTTTTTTTAATTTTTGAATATTTTTTTATTTTCAGTGTTCTACAATTATTACCCTATAACTTAGGCTTTTTCCTTCCCTCCTTGTCCTTCTCCCCTCGCTGCCCCCTACCTCCCTGAGACAGTATATAATTTTATAAATACATTTTCACTATAGTAATATTGCAAGGAAGAATTAAAATGAATGGGAGAAATCATATGATAAACCACAGCGTAATACAAAAGAAGATGATCTGCTACATTGTGTTACTGAATTTCATACTTCTTTCTCTGGATGTGGACGGCATTCTGCCTTAAAAGACCCCTGGGAATTTTTTAGGTCCTTGCATTGCCATGAAGTTCTAAGCCTACCAGACAAAATCCTCACACACTGTGGTTTTTGCTGTGTACAAAGTTCTTCTGGTTCTGCTCCTTTCACTCAGTATCAGATCATATAAATCTTTCCAGGCCTTTATGAAGACTTTGTCCATCATTTATTATAAAGCAATAGTATTCCATTACATTGATATACCAAAATTTATTCAGCCATTCCCCAATTAATGGGCATCCCCTTCACTTCCAGTTTTTGACCACCACAAAGAGAACTGCTTTAAATATTTTTGTACATGTGAGACCCTTTTCCTTTTTATGATACCTTGGGGTATTGCTAGGTCAAAGAGTATGCACATTTTTATAGCCCTTTGGGCATAGTTTCAAATTGCTCTCCAGAAATGTTGGATCAGATTACAGCTCCTCCAATAATGAATTAGTGTTCCAACTCTCCCACATCTTCTCCCACATTTATCATCTTCCTGTTTTGTCATGTTAGCCAATCTGATAGGTGTGATGTGGTACCTCAGATTTGTTTTGATTTGCATCTCTCGAATCAATAGTGTTTTAGGGCATTTTTTCATATGATTATAGGTATCTTTAATTTCTTCCTCTGAAAACTGCCTGTTCATATCCTTTGACCATTTATCAATTGGGGAATGACTTGTATTCTTGCACATTTGACTTAGTTCTCCATATATTTTAGAAATGAGGCCTTTATCACAGACACTAGTTGCAAAAAGTCTTTCCCAGTTTTCTGCTTCCCTCCTAATCTTGGTTCCATTGGGTTTGTTTGTGCAAAAATTTTTCAACTTAATGAAATCACAATTATCCATTTTTGCACTTCATAATGTTCCCTATCTCTTGTTGGTCGTAAATTTCTTCATCCTCCATAAATCTGATAAACACATTATTTTTTGCTCCACTTATGTGTTTATAGTATCAATATTTATATCTAGATCATGTACGCATTTGGACTTTACTCTTGTGTACGGTATCATGCATTGCTCTATGCCTAGTTTCTGCCACACAATTATCCAGGTTTCCTGAGCAACTTTGTGGAATAGTGAGTTCTTATCTCAGAAACTGGGTTCCTTAGGTTTATCAAACAGTAGATAGTTATATTCATTAACTACTGTGTTTTGAGTGCCTAACGTATTCCACTTGTCTTACCCTTCTGTTTCTGAGCCAATACCAAGTGGTTTTGATAAGTGCTGCTTTATGATACAATTTGAGATCTGTTAGAGCTAGGCCACCTTGCCTAGCATTTCTTTTCATTAGTTCCCTTGATATTCTGGACCTTTTGTTCTTCAAGATGAATTTGATATTAATTTTTCTAGCTCTACAAAATAATTATCTGATAGTTTGATTGGTATGGCACTGAATAAGTACATTAAATTAGGTATAATTTGTCAGGCCTAGAGGCCTAAGGGCCACCCGAGTCTTACCTTACCTATCGCAGGTCTTTGGCTGGCCAAACCAGATAAACGTATAAGAGAAGAGACTTTCCAGAGTTGAACAAGGGTTAGGCTTTATTCAGGGTCTTGGTTACATGTGCAGGGAAATTTCTTCCTCAGGAGAGAGGAATCTTCCTCCTCCCAAGGAGGCAAAGCTCTTACAGTAAGAGAATGGAAGCGGGAGAGGAAAAAGAGAAGAGAGAAGAGAGGAGAGAGGGGAGAGGGGAGAGAGAAGAGAGGGGCATTCTGTCCTCTAAGGGCCCCTCAGCGCTAACAGCGCCTTCAGGCTTTCCTGACCCTACTTAAGCTCTCCAGCCGAATAGTTTGCATCTGAATCCTGTGCCTCTTCTCAACTCTTAGACAACAGTAGGTGTGCTCAGACCATGGATTAATCTCAAGGGCGGGGATGCTCTCCCCAGCAAGTTTCCCAGGGGGAAGAGGTGGAAATGCACCAGCTAGCCCAGGTCTCACACCTCCATTCCCAGCTGTTCCCTGGGGGGCCTCATGAGAACTCTAAGATTTAGAAGTCCTCACCTTTACCTGCCGAGACTGTCCACATGGAACTGAGCTTACACCCCCAACATGTTCCCCTCCCAACAATCTACTATTTAATAGATCAGGTATTACCCTTACAAAACTTTTGATTATAGGAAATTGCCATTAAGAGTAGGGATATTTCAGGGGAACCTCTCCCTAATTTCATGTCAAGCCTAAGCAGGAGTAGATTGTCAACTGGCATCCAGCCAGGCTTAAAGTCTTCCAGGCGTCAGTTAGATATTGAGTCAGGAAAATCCTACCTTAGCCCAGACTGAACAGTTCTTTCCCCAGTCTTCCCATGACATCACCTTTGCAGTTTGTACCAGAATCTCACAGGCTCAGTGGCATCATGGATCAATGGTTTCTTGCTATCCACACCTGGAATTAGACTCAGTAGAATGGTCAGTTAATACTCCCATAAAATCTTAACATAGCAAACTCCAATAATCAGTTTCAGGTATGACTATAATCTCTCATTTGCTAAGGAACATTTTTGGAAGCAAGTCTTAAATAGCTTGCATGGCTTTGTTTGCATGTTCGAATTCCTGATTAGATAACAACCAAAATCAAATTTATCATTAAAACCATGTTATTGTTCTAAATTTACATGTTTCCCAAGCTTTTCTCTACCTTTATAACCCTGCTCATCCTAAAAGAATGAGCTACGCATAGAATTTCAAACACTAACTTCAACTTATGTTCATGAAATGAATTAAAATCAAAACAGGATCATTGAATTTTCCATTAATGCCAAATATTACCAGAGTTTACCTGCCTCTAAGCTACACAAATTCTTTTCCCCTAATCAAAGTTGTCTCTGATTTAGTCTCAGTAATTTGATTCAGTCAATTGTTTTGATAACAATTGCTTTTACATCATTTTATAATAGGTAAAGACCATATTCCAAATTGGGACATTTGTCCCTTACTGCAAAGGAGTTTTAGTTCCATTTGTCTAAAAGGTCCCTGGAAAAACATCACTTTGAAAGCTCCTTAGATTTCTCTACTTGGTCTGACTCTCTGGAGGCCCATAAATTCTTCCTTATCATTGTGCCCAAATCTCTGTTCTATTTCCCATTTTGGATTCTATAAATCCAAATCTCCAGGTTACTGTCCACTCCCATCAAGATCATTCCTGGAACCCCCAGACCACCTTGGGCCACCTCTGGACTCTCTCCTAAGTTCCTCTGTCGATAAGATAACAAACTTTGAGTTTTTTTAGGTGAAAGTAGGCTTGGGCTGAATCCATTTCAGCAGGACTCCACATGTCACTATTTTTAAATCACAAGCACCCCCAACCTCAACAATTTCATACAGTTACAGTTAATTTTAAATCCCGGTCTTACTCCGTGGAACAGTGAAAGAACATGTCATTTATAGCTTAGTTTCCTTTCTTTTACTTAATTATTCCTATAACATTCAGAAAGAATGTCCCATTCACACCAGAGTACCCATCTATCCAATTAATTGAAAACAGCAAGATTGCACTACTTGCCGTGTGGTTACATCTTAAACTATCTACTTTGATTATAGGAACCTGGCATAAAGATGAAAAACAAGAACCCAAATAGATATCTGCTCTACTTTACAACCAGACTCAGAAATAATCAATCACTGGAGATCATTTCTTCATATATTCAAATTCCCTCCAAAGCAAGTTCTTTATACAATCTCCTTAGCTGCTGGGACTGTACTTTTTGACTAGCCTGAGCACTCTTCCTTTCCACATATACACTCACAGCATACCAACTTTAGGTTTTAGCATTAGAACTAGAAACAACAAACTTACAATTTCCATAAGTGATAACCAAATTGTTTTAGCCGTAAACACGAACAATAAACTTCAGTTGAAATCAATTGCATTTTCACATCAGAATGAGCTGTCTTACCAAGTGCAGACAGCAACTGACTGACTTCTGCATTCCAACTCACCCCCCTTCACCCTCTATCCATGGCTGTGGCTATATGCGAACCTAGATACTTCCTTGCCTTAATTTTTCCACTACAAGTAGGAACTTCCCTCAGGGGAAAAGCCCTGGGGGCACTG
>CM052674.1:400356251-400381640 GCA_028533205.1 Lagorchestes hirsutus | reverse complement strand
CAGTGCCCCCAGGGCTTTTCCCCTGAGGGAAGTTCCTACTTGTAGTGGAAAAATTAAGGCAAGGAAGTATCTAGGTTCGCATATAGCCACAGCCATGGATAGAGGGTGAAGGGGGATGAGTTGGAATGCAGAAGTCAGTCAGTTGCTGTCTGCACTTGGTGAGACAGCCCATTCTGACATGAAAATGCAATTGATTTCAACTGAAGTTTATTGTTCGTGTTTACGGCTAAAACAATTTGGTTATCACTTATGGAAATTGTAAGTTTGTTGTTTGTAGTTCGAATGCTAAAACCTAAAGTTGGTATACTGTGTGTGTGTGGAAAGGAGGAGTGCTCAGGCTAGTCAAAAAGTACAGCCCCAGCAGCTAAGGAGATTGTATAAAGAACTTGCTTTGGAGGGAATTTGAATATGTGAAGAAATGATCTCCAGTGATTGATTATTTCTGAGTCTGGTTGTAAAGTAGAGCAGATATCTATTTGGGTTCTTGTTTTTCATCTTTATGCCAGTTTCCTATAATCAAATCAGATAGTTTAAGATGTAACCACACGGCAAGTAGTGCAATCTTGCTGTTTTCAATTAATTGGATAGATGGGTACTCTGGTGTGAATGGGACATTCTTTCTGAATGTTATAGGAATAATTAAGTAAAAGAAAGGAAGCTAAAGTATAAATAACATGTTCTTTCATTGTTCCAAAGAGTAAGACTGGGATTTAAAATTAACTGTAACTGTATGAAATTGTTGAGGTTGGGGGTGCTTGTGATTTAAAAATAGTGACATGTGGAGTCCTGCTGAAATGAATTCAGCCCAAGCCTACTTTCACCTAAAAAAACTCAAAGTTTGTTATCTTATCGACAGAGGAACTTAGGAGAGAGTCCAGAGGTGGCCCAAGGTGGTCTGGGGGTTCCAGGGATGATCTTGATGGGAGTGGACAGTAACCTGGAGATTTGGATTTATAGAATCCAAGATGGGAAATAGAACAGAGGTTTGGGCATAATGATAAGGAAGAATTTATGGGCCTCTAGAGAGCCAGACCAAGTAGAGAAATCTAAGGAGCTTTCAAAGTGAGGGGACCTTTTTCCAGGGCCCTTTTAGACAAGTGGAACTAAAACTCTTTTGCAGTAAGGGACAAATGTCCCAATTTGGAATATGGTCTTTACCTATTATAAAATGATGTAAAAGCAATTGTTATCAAAACAATTGACTGAATCAAATTACTGAGACTAAATCAGAGACAACTTTGATTAGGGGAAAAGAATTTGTGTAGCTTAGAGGCAGGTAAACTCTGGTAATATTTGGCATTAATGGAAAATTCAATGATTCTGTTTTGATTTGAATTCATTTCATGAACATAAGTTGAAGTTAGTGTTTGAAATTCTATGCGTAGCTCATTCTTTTAGGATGAGCAGGGTTATAAAGGTAGAGAAATTGGGAAACATGTAAATTTAGAACAATAACGTGGTTTAAATGATAAATTTGATTTTGGTTGTTATCTAATCAGGAATTCGAACATGCAAACAAAGCCATGCAAGCTATTTAAGACTTGCTTCCAAAGATGTTCCTTAGCAATGAGAGATTATAGTCATATCTGAAACTGATTATTGGAGTTTGCTATGTTAAGATTTTATGGGAGTATTAACTGACCATTCTACTGAGTCTAATTCCAGGTGTGGATAGCAAGAAACCATTGATCCATGATGCCACTGAGCCTGTGAGATGCTGGTACAAACTGCAAAAGTGATCTCATGGGAAGACTGGGGAAAGAACTTTTCAGTCTGGGCTAAGGTAGGATTTTCCTGACTCAATTTCCCCACTGACGCCTGGCAGACTTTAAGCCTGGCTGGATGCCAGTTGACAATCTACTCCTGCCTAGGCTTGACATGAAATTAGGGAGAGGTTCCCCTGAAATATCCCTACTCTTAATGGCAATTTCCTATAATCAATAGTTTTGTAAGGGTAATACCTGATCTATTAAATAGTAGATTTTTGGGAGGGGAACATCTAAGGTTAAGTTTAAAAATTAAGCTATTAGGCTTAGGATTTGAGACCAACAATAATGAGTTACAGTCTTTTAATTCTTAGTACTAGTATGGAGACAATCAGATCAAGGGATTGTGAGATTAGCATACGTAGTTATTATGTTGTCGCAGTTGGTTAATGTGAATTTCTTGAACGTGACAATTGACCAAAGTTCCAGTTTTGATTTTGTAACAATGGTAAGTGTATAAAGCTCAGGAATGGTCATCTAAAATTATGTTGTGCTAAGGTCAGTTTTGTAGGAGAGTGGACATCTGGATTTCTACAAGAAAGCAAAGGAAAGAAGATGCTGAGATTCTGTGCTGAAGATGGCTTGAAGAAGCATCACATGACCAGAAGTTGGAATTATTTTATGACGTGATGTGTACTGTGTTAATAATGACTATTTAGTGTATTTATCTACGTACTGGAGTCTGTTATTGATTCCTTCGTGAAATTTCATGAAGGGGACTGCCCCTCACCCTACTCCCATAATTTGTCAATGCATCAGTCAGACTCATACTCGAGTGAAGGGACTGGTGCCAACTCCGAGCCAGTGGACGGTGGCATCACAATATCCTGCAACCTTAAAATTTGAAGAAGGGGATTGAATCCTTCATGATGGAAAAAACTATTGTGGGTTTCTTCTTCTTCTTCGTTGTTGTACCTTTTCTTTGTTTTGCTGCAGGTATTTTAAAGTATATGGGAAATGGTGTGAGGAGTGTTCAACTGAGAAATAAATATCTTACCTTTCTTTAAAAAAATAAAAAGAGGGATTGAGTGAAACAAGTATATTTAGTGAAGACCCCTCAGGAAGCAGAGTAGGTATATTTAGTGAAAATCTCTCAGGGCCCTTGTGTCAGCTACGTTTGTCTCACCCAGCCCTGAGAAACCAAACAATACAGATTCTATTTTTTTCCTTAAAATTGTTTTTGTGCTATGAGATATTCCTTGACAGAGACTACCTCTATTCACTCCCTTATCTCCTTTCCTAGACATTACTCAATGTTATGGGACAGTCCTTCAACAGGAGTTGCTCACTCCCTTACTCCCACTTCTTCTAAAAATTACTCTTGTACACTTATTTCTTGTTGCTGGGGTAGATTTTCCGTGGATAGACTGTACTCCAAAGGCTCAGTCAGTGGACTAAGAGGAAGGGGGTTAGGATGGGGGGGTATTGTGGTCAGGGTCTATAAAAGCTGCTGTGCAGGGCACACCCTCACCCTCCTCAGCCATCGCCATCTTGAGCACAGGCAGAAGTGCCCTTTCTCGAGAAATCTGAACAAATATCTTTCCTTTGTACTTCTTTGGTCAAGACTCTAATTTTTTTAAGTGAGTTGTCCCACATAGACCCATATGGTTTTGTAAAAATGATAGAATATTTCAAGCGGTAATTATTCCTCATGAAACAAGACCACTTGTGACAACTTACCGTCCTTCTGAAATAACTAACTGAAGAACTGAAGAATTGGGTTCTAGTCATAGACTAAAATCGGGAGCTCAGTTATGGGTAAAACAGAAGCCAGATGATGTTCCAAAGGCAGTGGAAATTATAGCACGTGGGAAACATAATACCATAACTGTTGTTTTTCAGGAGAGGGTGATCACCAAATTGTACCCTTAAGTTATATATTCTACCATGATTGAGGCTGTGATGTGGGCTTATGGACTCCAGGATCACAGCTGACCCTATATCTACCCTGCTTCTGATTATTGTTTCCTTGTTTTGTTTATTTATTTGCTTGTCTTTTGTCTTTTCATCTGTTAAACTTGTGTGCTAGATTTGTTTCCTATAGGCTTAATACCCTCCACCTGCAGATGCCTGATCTTTTAAGTAGAATATCATGTTATATTCATGACCTTGATGTGTCATCTCTGGACCTGAATTTGGCCAAACTTCAGACGCCAGCTGAAGAGCTGACCTCTCAAATGCGAACTCCTTAGGCATGGACAGCTCTACCTCCAATCTCAGCAGGAATTAGTGGTGGAAGAAGAGATCTTCGTGCCTTACTGCAAGATTTTGGGCCCCATTTCTGGCGGAAAATCAGGGGGTCCTTGTAATACCAGTTGTCCCACTGACCTATGTAATAAATGTGAAAGATCTTGGGGCCGAATGTAACAATAGTTTAAAATGGAAAAATCTTTCTATTTAATTAATAGGCCCATAGAATCTACTTGGATGCCCTGGAAGCCTGGGTCACATATGGTGGGAGGAGCTTGCTGAAGAGGTGTAACAGAAAGGGTAGAGCGGAACCAGGAGAAAATGAATGAGTGGGTCAGAGGGGAAAGAACACAGGCCAACTGACACAGGTCAACTGACGCACTGTGACAGCTGACATTGAGAAAGCCCTGGCTCGGAGAGGGGAGGTTTCAGAATGACTTTGTCCTCTGCTGTGATCATGTTTATTAACTTCTTTATCACCATGATGGATTTTGTGTTCTGGTTCTGGGAGCTGACTTTCTGGTGCTTAAAGAAATGGTTTTATTCTGCCTTCTATACAGATAGTCTTTTACATTTTGTGATTGAGAACTACGTTGGAATATTCATAGTCACCACCAATGCTGTGAATATTGCCTTGGCAATACATGGGGTGAATTATTTCATTTAAAAGAAGCATGAAAAAGTTTTTGCAGTGGAGGAGAAAAGGGGATTGTGGAGGGGAGTGAATGATCCTTACTCTCATCAAAATTGGCTGGAAGAGGGAATAACATACACATGCAATTGTGTATAGAAATCTGTCTTAACCTATTAGAAATCAGGAGAGGAAGGAGAAGACTGGGACTGAGAAAGGAGGACAGATTGGGGGAGTAGGTAGTCAGAGGAAAATATTTTTTAGGAGCGATAGGGTGAAAGGAGAGAGAAAACAGAATAAATAGGGAAGGAAATTATAGGATGTAGGGAAATAAGGTTAGCAATAATATCTCTGAAAAAAGTTTTGAAGTAAGTTTCTCTGATAAAGTCTTCCTTTCTCAAACATATAGAGAAATGAATCAAACTTATGAAAATAAGAGCCACTATCCAATTGATAAATGATCAAAAGGTTTCTCTTTGGCATATAAAAAAGTACTTTAAGTCACCATCGATAGGCAACATGAAAATTAGAACTAATCCAACAATTTTGCAGGGCAGTTTGGAATATAAAAGGGCTATAATCCAAGCATACCCTTTGACATAGCAATACCAGTAATAGGTCTGTATCCCCAAAGAGAAATAAAACAAAAAGGGAAAGGATCTATATGAACAAAAATGTTTATAGAAAGACGGGGAAAACCATCAAACCCTATAGATATGACCTGAATAACATCACTTATGAATACAAACTGGAGGGATTGAACAGATTTAACGGATTAGATCAGGGAGATACAATGCGTGAAGATCTATAGACAAAAAAATAGTGTCCAGGACGCAGCAATAACAAAAGAAAATTCTAAAGAAAAAGAAGGGCAAGAATGCAAAACGACTGTCTAATGAGATTTTTCAAATAGCTGAGGAAAGAAACAAAAGAGGAAAATGAAGAAAATGAGAAATATACCCAACTGAATACAGAATTTCAGTGAATTGCAGGGAAATATAAAATTTTCTCACATGAGCAATGCAAAGAAAGAGAAGAAAACGATAGACTGGGAAAAAAGAGATCTTTTAAAGAAACATAGAGCTATCAAGGCACAGTTTTATGTTAAAATGGGCAAGACAAAAAATAAAAACAGTAGGGTGTATGTAAGGTGGCATCGATCCAGTTCACAAGACCCTAGGATCAATGGCCATATACAATTTCACAGTCCTTGCCTATCATTATGTAGCCAAGATAATGCAAACTTTTGACTTTAACCTGAAAACACCCCCACAGTGCACTCCAGGACCTCACTGTTAACGCATTGCTTTCTTTGTCTGTTTCTTTCTAAATCAAATGAACATTGGTCAGTGATTGTGGAATGTGAAAGCAGAAACTTGTGTTTGTCTCAACACATCACCACGGAGAACTAGGGGGATGTCATAGTGGTGGATGCTTCTGTTCTTATCAGCCCCTGTGAGAATAATTAGACAGGTGCTGTAGAAACTCAGCTCCCCGATCTCCTCCCAACTTGCTACCATTGCTAAAAATAAAGTAAATTAACTCCTCCACTGCTGTCTTTCTGTCTGCTTGGATTCAGAGTAAACCTGCTAGAGGTTGGAGCCGAGGAGCTCCTGTGTTATATAGGGATTTAATCCACACAGAAGAGATTAAGGATAGGTGGCAGGATTCAATAAAAAAAAAAGAAGCAGACAAGAAAGATCTTAACTTGACCAAAAACAAAGATTCTGTGGTTATTGATCCAGAACTTGAAAATCTTGAGAATGATAACAAGTGGGTCATGCTAAAAAAGATAAGGGTAGTGATACTATTTTCACTTTTTTTCTTTCTTATGGTCTTTCCCTTTTGTTCTGATTCACCCTTCATAATATGACTAATGTGGAAATATGTTTAATATGATTTACATGTTATGCTCTACATGAAATTGCTTGCCATCTTGGGGTGGGTAGTAGGGAGGGAGGGAAAGAGGAAAATATTGGAACTCAACATCTTATAAAAGTGAATGTTGAAAATTATCTTTACATTTGGTTGGAAAAAATTAAATACTATAACGTGGGGAAAATTTTTAAAAAAATAAAAATCAGCTTAGTGAGGTAATGGAATTGCAGTCTGAACTATTTAAAATCCTAAAAAATGAGGCTGTTAAAATGCTGCCCTCAATATGCCAGCAAATTTGCAAAATTCAACGTGGCTACTAGGTTGTAAAAGATCAATTTACATCACAATCCTGAAGAAGGCAGTGCCAAGGAATGTTCTAATGACCAAACAATTCCAGTCATTTCACATGCCAGTAAGGTAATGCTTCAGATTCCACAAGATTCACTTCAGCAGTATCTGAACTGAGAATTACCAGAAGAGCAGGCTAATATTCAACAAGACAGAGAAACTAGTGATCAAGTTGCCAGCATTCACTGAATTATGGAGAAAGCAAGGGAGTTCAGTAAAAACATATACTTATTCTTCATTCAGTATTCTAAAGGCTCTGAGTGTGTGAATCACAACAAAATGTGGCAAGTCCTCAAAGAGATGAGATTACCAGATCATCTTACTTGTCTCCTGAAGAACCTGTATGTAGGCCAAGAAGCCACAGTTAGAAGTGTACATTGAACAAATGATTGGTTTAAGACTGGAAAAGTAGTATGATAATGCTATATCTTATCATCTTATTTATTTAACTCACGTTTTGAGGACATCATGTGAAATATCTAGCTAGATGAACTGAAAGCTGGAAGAGTTAAGGTTGTTGGAAAAGATATGAAATCTCCTAAATGTAGACAATACTTCTCAGATTGAAGAAAGTGAAGAGTAATTAAGAAACACCTTGATAAGTGAAAAGTGAAGGATATAAAAGGTGGCTTGAAGCTCAAAATAATAAGGTCTAGAGAACAGATTCCATAGCTTCCTGAGAAATAAAGGGAAAAATGAAAGCAGTGTCAGATTTTATGTTCTTAAACTCAAAGATCATGGCAGACAGAGACACTGGCTTCTCGGAAGGAAAACTATGGCAAACTCCAACAGCATACTAAAAAGTAGAGACATCACCTTGAGAACAAAGGACTTGTATAATCAAAGCTACGGTTTTTCCAGTTGCAGTGTATGGCTATGAGATTTGGAGTATAAAAAGGTGAGTGCTGAAGAATCAATACTTTTGAAATGTGGTGCTAAACAAAAATTTGAGAATCACCCTTGACTTTTTAGAGTCACATCAGTCAACAGTTAAAATAATCCAGGCTATTCACTAGAAGGTCAAATACTGAAAATGAAGTTTAAATATTTTGACCATGTAATGAGAACATGGAATTTATGGGAAGGAACTTGATGTTTGGAATGATTGAAGACAAAGGAAAAGGGAATAGCAGAGGATCAGATGTATAGATAATATCATGGAAACAATGAACATGAACTTGGACAGGATTCAAAAAATAATGGAGGATAGATAATGGCATGTCATTGTCCATGTGGTTATGAAAAGGCCAGCATGACTGCATGGCTGAAAAACAAATGAGAAGTCTAAAGATTGGTATTATATCTTACAGGAAAAGGGAGAAGGATGAAGATATAAGAATGAAGAAGGAGGAAGAGGAGGAGGAGAAGGAAGAGGAAGAGGAGGAGGAGGAAGAGGAGAGGGAGGAGGAGAGAGTCTAATGGGAAAATTGATCAAGAAATAGAACTGAAGAAAGACTAAAACTCAGCAGTAGATGAGCAACGTTGAAGCTGTGTGGATGTAGCCTGGAGGATTCCTGTGTTGAAACAGCCTCAATAAAATTTTAGTTACCTAGGCATTTTTTGTCTTTCTTGGTAGAATCAAGTAAATGATTTTTGTTAAAGAAAAAAATGACGATTGAAGAAACAATTGAGGACATTGCCGAATTCTAGTATGTATTTTAATAGCACGATTTCCCACCCTATATGTAAAGCACAGAACATCCCCTGAAGCATGTCCATTTTGAAATCATATTGCTCTTGTGAAGTCATGTAGCCTTTAGACTGCTGCTTTGCATATTATCCAGACTGTCCACTGAGATCAATATTGGATTTAAAATTAGATTTTCTAAAGAATTGAACTCAGTATTTTTCAATCCAGGAGTTAAAATTGGCTATATCTGCTTACACTAGCAGCAGCATCATTCGTTCGTTATAAGAATGAAGTGATTTATACTAACTAGCAGATATAATGTATTTTAATATTTGATTGGAGAAGAGACTAGTATATGGTTAAGAATTTTCTGGAACGGAGGGCAGAGTTAAGATATCAGAGTAGAAGTAAAGACTTGCTACACATGTCCCCTCTAACTCAGTCAAATATCTGTAAAGAAAAAAAAATAACTCTAAGCAAATTATGGAACTGCAGAACTCACAGAATGATGGAGTGAAGAAAATCTCGAGCCCAAGACAACCTGAAAGACTGATGGGAAGTGTCTATCCCAGCACACTGGGAACAGAGCACACCCAATGCGGGGCATGGCAGCACAGACAGAATCTGATAGGGATCAGGGGAATGAATCTCTGGCACCTGTGGCATTTTCCAGATTTCACAAACCCAAAATGCCAAGTGAAAATTTGAAGGTCACTGGAAAATAACGTGTTGGATCTGTGTGAGAGAATATTGTAGTCTGGCCCCAGCCTCAGAGGGGGTGGAGGACCCATGACAGTCACAGTAGGGGCAGAGCAGCAGCTGTTTTTGGAGCTCTAGGACCACATATTGAAGAGGGATTGAGCAGCTGACAGTACACATTATCATACCCATTGGAAGCAGAGAACTACCTCGAGGAAGAGCTCAAAAGTCAAGTAAATGGCTGGGGAAATGAGAAAAAACTGGAAAAAGATTCAGACTACAGGAACTTACTTTGGTGACAGGGAAGACCAAAATATACAAACAGCAGAAGGCAAGAAAGTCAAAGGTGTCAAACTATTTGCCAGAAGAGCCAAGGCACACCAAAAGGTGGCAATCCCTGGTCTTCACCTATTTGCCATCTAAAGTCCCTTTGTTCTCTGAGATATGAGCCCTGGAATGTAAAGGAATAGCTTAAAGCTCATGTTTTCCACCCTCCCTCCCTTTGTCTTGTTTCCACACACTGCTCCTTACCTGACTTGGGCAGGGCAATACAAAGACATTTTTGTTCTGAACCTCAAATTCATCCTATATTCTTTTAATAGCTTCCACAGAAATCTGGAACCGAGAGAGATTCCCTTCCAAAACATGAATTTGTTGGCATTCTCCCAGCAAGCACATCTCATCTGATTTTCTAAGTGACCTCTCCCAGACCCTTCTCACTGTTGCTCCTGTTCCTGCTTCCTTGGCTTTGCCCATGTTGCAGAAACCACATCCCTTTTGAGTACCAAAGGTCAGTGTTGGCTCATTGGAAAGCTTTGGAAGCTGGGGTGCCTGGGATAAGAATGCTTAAGGCCAAGAAATCTGAATCCTAAGTTCTCCTTTGATCATACAAAGTTGGAAAAGATAAAAATTTGCAGGTCCCTGGAAGTATTTCTGAAAGTAGCTACGTAGAACACCTGAAGCACTGGACAGCACACCACCACCATTTTCCCTGGAAGCAGAGAACCGCCTGAACAAAGAGCTCAAAAATCTAGCAATGACTGGGAAAATGAGCAAACAGAACAAAAAATGTTGGGCTATAGAATCATTCTTTGGTAACAAAGATTAAAATATATGACCAGAAGAACACAACAAAGTCAAAGCTCCTACATCCAAAGGCTCCAAGAAAAATATGAATTGGTGACAGGCCATGGAGGAGCCCAAAATAGATTTTGAAAATCAAATAAGAAAAGTAGAGGAAATACTGGGAAAAGAAATGGGAAGAAAATCAGGAAAAAAGAGTCAACCGGTTATTAAAGGGGATCCAAAAATGCTGAAGAAAATAACACCTTAAAAAAATAGACTAACCCAAATGGCAAAAGAGATCCAAGTAGCCAATGAGGAGAAAATTGCCTTAAGAAGCAGAATAGACCAAATGGCAAAAGACGTCCAAAAGCTCACTGAAGAAAATAAATCCTCAGAAATTAGCATGAAGCAGATGGGAATAAATGACTCTATGAGAAATTAAGAAATTAAAAAACAAAACTCAAAGAATGAAAAAATAGAAGACCATGTGAAATATCTCTTTGAAAAGCAATTGACCTAGAAAATAGATCCAGGAATGAGAATATAAAAATTATTAGACTACCTGAAAACCATGATCAAAAAAGGGCCTAGTCATCAACTTTCAAGAAATTATCAGGGAAAAGTGCCCTGATATTCTAGAACCAGAGGGTAAAACAGAAATTGGAAGAGTCGATTAACTGCCTCCTGAAAGAGATCTCAAAAGGAAAACTCCTAGGAATATTGCAGTCAAATTCCAGAAATCACAGTTCAAGTAGAAAAAATTGCAAGCATCCAGAAAGAAACATCTGAAGTAGTGTGGATAAAAACAGGATAACACAATGTCTAGTAGTTCTACATCAAGGTATTAGAGGGCTTGGAATATGATATTCAGGAGGTCAAAGGAGCTAGGATTAAAACCAACTATCACCTACCCAGCAAAACTGCGTATAATCTTTCCGTGGGGGGGAGGCAGAGGGAGATGGACATTCAAAGAAATAGACCTTTCAAACATTTTTTTCGAGAAGAGCAGAGTTGAATAGAAAATTTTACTTTCTAATACAAGAATCAAGAGAAACATGAAAAGGCAAACAGGACAGAAAAATCATAAGGGACTTACTAAAGTTGAACTGATTTCATTCCTACAAGGAAAGATAATAGTTGTAACCATTGAGAGTGTTCTCAGTATTAAGGTAGTTGGAGGGGAGATACATATATAAATATATATATATATATACACACACATATATATGTATGTGTGTGTTTGTATGTACATGTATGTATAGACAGACAGCAGAGAGGAAGCTGAATATGAAGGGATGGTATTTTAAAAATAAGCTTAAGGAGTGAGAGAGAAATATAGTAGGAGAAGGAGAAAAGGAGAAATACAATGGGGGTAAATTATATCACATTAATGAGGCAAGAAAAAACTTTTATAGTAGCTGGTGGAAGAAGGTGGAGGTGAAACTGAATGAGTGAACCTTACCTTCATGGGGATTGGCTTAAGAAGTGAATGCCATGCCCAGTCAATTGGGGGAGAAGTCGATAAGAGGGAGTGATGATAGAAGGGAGGCCCAATTGGAGGAGGAGATAATCAGAAATAAACACTCCTGAGGAAGGAAAGGGTCAAAAGAGGAAATGAAATAAATGGGGGGTAGTATAGGATAGAGGAAAATATAATTAGTCTTTCACAGCATGACACTTATGAAACTATTTTTGCATGTTTGCCTTCTCAATGAGCGTGAGTGGGGAGGGAGGGAGAGAATTTGGAGATCAAAATTTTAAACACAAATGTAACGTATAGCTTTTATATGCAAGTGGGAAATAAAAAGTACAAGGAATGGAGCATAGCAATCTTACTTTTCCTACAAGAACGTGAAGGGGAAAGGGAGGAGAGAAAAGGGGTGTGATAGAAGGGAGGGCAGATTGGGGGAAGGGGTAATAAGAATGCATGTTGTCTTGAGGTGGATGGAGGGGAGACATGGGGGAAAATCTGGAACTCAAAATCTTATGGAAGTGAATGTTGAAAACTAAAACTTAATTAAGTTTTAAAAAGGAAGAAAACAGAGGGAGAAAAAACCCATCTTGTTTTCTTTGAAGTGGCTGTTTCTTGGAAGTAAGCCTGCTTCATGAGAGGCATCAGTCTCAATAAATACCTATACCTGGATTAGAGGTGGTCTGACTCTCAGTTCTTTGACATGGTTCTACCCAACGTATCATGAAACTCCACCAGTTTTTTGTTTACCTTGGGTGGGTAGAGTTTAAAGCTCAACTGTCTTTATCTGAAAGCAAAATGAACAGTTTTCTATAAGGGGATAAACTACAAACCTTCCTAATAAAATTGGAAGTGAAACAAGGATTCCCAAAATCACCACTATTATTCAGTCTTGTTCTCCAAAGTCTATCTATAGAAATCGGACAAAAAAAAAGAAATTGAAAAAATTAAAACAGGCTGGAAAATGAGCAAACTACCAAAAAAGAAAAGTTCATCCTAAGTAGCTACTATGGTGACAGGTAAGAGCAAGATGCAAACTCAGAAGAAGCCATTGGTGCCAAAGTAGCCATGAGCAAAACATCAAAGAAAAATACAAATCCAACATGAGTCTAAAGAGAACTCCATGAGAAGATAAAGAAAGAAAATAAAAATGATTTTTAAAATCAAATAGGAATGGTAGAAGGAAAATTGAGGAGATAAATGAAAGCAAAGCAAAAAAGAGACATGAAAAGAGAATTAATAACTTGGGAAAAGAGGTTCAAAAAATGCTGAAGAAAATAACACGTTAAAAAACAGTCACCCAGAAGTATAAGGTTGTCTTCTTTTGGCACATTGATTATGATGGTCTCCAGGTTTTCATAAGCATTTTTTCCCTGACCTTATCAGAGTTTATCATGTGGGAACTTATGCATTGATGGTGGTGTGTAGTGCTGCCCTGCAAGTTACAATCACATTGAATAAGCCTGTTAAGTCACACGTATTAAGTGGCATTGTAGTTTATTGACTATCTCTTCTCTGATTGCAAAACACACTAGCTTCACAGCACTCCTCATCACTGTAGTCACTTCAGAAAAAATAATGCATATCCAGTTGGAACTTCATTAAGCTGTCCTTCATTCACCAGTCTTAATGCACTCACGGCTGCTAATTGGATATGATACCAGCTGAGTTCTTTTGTAACAAGAAACGTTTGTCTTTCAGATGTACTTGCTTCTGTGCTGTTAATAAATATGCACACATTCAACGTATCAGTGGTGAGTGCAGTCATTGTTCCAAAAGGTTTTGTTGATTTTTTGTGTTTCAGTTGAAGGATGGGATCCTCACCTACCACAGTAAGCAGACCAGTGTGAAGTGAAGATTTTTAGGCACTTTTACTAGACCCTTCCTCATACCAGGAGGTGCTTAGCATAGTCCTTCAAAATGCTGTTCAGACACAGAGAGGGCGGCCAAATCCCACTGCTGCTTCTGTCCAGTGAGAAGATGATCCCGTGGCCCAGGTCTCCTGTGCTGTGACTATAGTTCCCACCCCAGTAAGCATCAGCCAGTTACCTTGTGTGGTAGGAGCAATTTCCTATCCTCTCTCCCTATGCCAGTTAGGCTACTTTTTTCCTTAAAAGTTTTGGAGACTATCCTTGTGACTTGGTTGGCTCTGGAAGTCAACATCATTTCCTGGTAACCTGGATACCAAATACCAGAAGGAGCTCTAGGCATGTGTGGCCACTTTTCTATGGACCTTCTATGGACATACCTGAGAAAAGGAAGCTGAATTAGGCTGAATCAACCCAACATGTCCTTGTGGAATAATCTGCTACGTGAAGTTTTATTTATGGTTAAGGGAAACTCCTTTTGTGGCGTACAGCATGACCAGCACATATCTCATTTTTGTTCCAACCCAGAACCTCAGATACTAAGACAGTAGCCTCTGTCAGCCTCCAGACACCCTCTAACTCCACTCCCTAACCTCGCGGCTTTCCTATCCACCACTCCCTTCTGATTATGTATCACTCATTAGAATGTAAACTCTTTCAACTCAGGAACTGTCTTGCTGTTCATATTTATAGATCTAGAACATAGCACAGATACATAGACTGAGCACTTAAATTTCCATTCATTAGTACTTCTTTTAATCCAGTTTTGATCAATGATATTAGGCTCTCTAATTCATCATCTTGATACCTACACTTCAAAAAATTATCTATAAACATTTGAAGGAATAGGTTTCACTTTTTTCTTGGAATTTTTTTCCTGTAAATTCCTGAGTATCTCCCCTCTACTATTTTTCATCCATTTGAGCTACAACTAGGTGCCAGTTAGTTCAAATAAAGAATCCTCTGAAGTGATCCCATCCATTTCAACTTTCAGTATTCAAAGCTATCATTGTGTAAAATACAGACATTGAATCAATCCAATGGAAATATCCAATGGGAACTTGAACCATGTGTCCCCTTTATGAGATTCACAGTAACCACGACTGGGCTGTAATTACAGTCTCTACTTGGGCCAATATCGGTAGACAGTTTTCTCTTTCACCCTTCATTTCTCTTTAAAACTCTTCGAATTACATTTACAAAACTAGAGAAAATGTCTCCTCACCAGCCTTCTTTATGTGAAATACATCTTTTGTTGGGAGGTTTTTATTTTGCTATTTTAAACAGGAGGTTTTCGACAAAACAATGGATCAATAGTGATGACAACTATATATCATTTTGAAAAGTCTTCACCATGACCAGGTTGGAGTCACTGTACTTATTTCATAGAGGCAATCATCGTTTGACACAAAATAATCTCTTATCATTGTTAGTTTATTGAACAATTATTACAATCACCATTATTTCAACAGGCAAAAGATGCCTAACACCTTCAGCATTCATTTCTGTCTGAAAAACTCGAAATCACAGGTTTAAAGGGTATTACACATTAAGATTCAAAGCATGTCTGTCAAGTGTAACACTAGCACATTGAGTAATGCACCTCCACTAGAAGCTTTCCTCTAGGAAGGAGAATGTCTCTCACATTATATTTTCCTGTTCCACCTCTAGAAATGAGAGAAGAGAATCGAAAGTAGGGGAACATGGATAGGTAAAGGGAAGCAGAATTCTCTCTATCTGCAGATCACATATGGATGAATGACAGAGCAATGGATCTTCCAAAGTTCATCTCAGGATTGATCCCATGGGAACAGGTCCTGGTCCAGTCCTTTCATTTTCTCTTGCTATAGCTGGTTGAATGTCTCCATCTGGGTCACTGTGAAGTACTTTGTCCAGTCTCCATATATTCCTGCCACATGTGGAATGAGGACAACAGTTTGTGGGGACAGGTCCTTAGTGATCATCCTTTTCCATCTCATTCTCCCTCCCTCCACAGCCCAAAAAGAAGACAATTGGTGGACCTTAGCGACTTTAGTGACTGACATTTATGTTTAGCACCTTCTCTGGAACCAAAGAACTCTTTGCTCCATCGTTCATCATTCATGGAGTACGGACAATGAGTCTGCCTGACCTTAGCTATTTCTCTTACTCCTCCTTTTCTTGTTTTTTGCTCTGACACATGACAACCTGGGGGAGATTTTCTTTAATTCTCATACATGCTATCTCTGAGTGGATCATTGCATAGACATCTGCTATTGTGTATTACATAGATGGAACAACGTCTTTGGCTGCCTTCTTTCTGTCCTGTTCTTTGTGACTCACACCTTCTCTGAGAGGTGCTTACATATCAGCTGGAGGGAGAGCAAGCCAGCTATTTCTCTCCCTGGGGCCCCCAGATCATTTCTCCTCACCTTTTCTCATTGCCGTTATTTTAAAGGTTCCATGTTTTCTATTAATACATCTTCTCTGTTTTCCAGCATGTGGTTTTTCATGACCTGGAAGGAGGCATTCTGTGTGACTGAGGTGATTTCTTCATCACTCAGCTCCTTGCTCAGGAATTGGCAAATCTTCTCCACACTAGCTTTAAAATCCTAGGGGAAAACCACAGCCTAGAGGGGTGAAAAGGTCAAAGAGAAGGAAAGGAAGGGAAAGAGAGAGTCTAAAAGTGAGTAGGAAGAAGAGAGAGAAGATACAGAAGAAGCAGATAAAATGTGGATAGGGGTAAGAAGAAGAGTGGGGAGAAAAGTATGAGTTAAATAAGCATAAGTAGGGCTTTTAGGAAAAGAGAGAATGTAGTGCCTGAAGTGAAATATGTGAGAAGAAGAGAGAAAAGTCTAAGCAAATGAGGAAGAGGCAATTGAAGGGGAAGCAGGGTGAGTGGATGTGGGAGGAAGGACAGGATCTGAAGCAGGAATGTGAAGTGAATCAAGTAAGAAAGGAGATTGGAAGAGAATATGGAGGGAGAGTGGGAAAGAGGAGTAGGAGGTGAAATAAGAGATTATCGTGAATGGATGAAGAGATGATGCAGAGGTGAGGGTAAATATAGAAAGGAAGAAAAAAGAAAAAGTGGAGAAAATGAGAAAAAGAATAAGAAAGCAGGAAGAAGAGATGGAGATAAAGGAAAAGAAAGTATATATGGTAGAGCAAGAAAGAAGAGAAAACAAAAATAAGAAATGGAGGAAAAGAGAAAGGAAGAGACAATAGATTGGAAAAATGGAGAGAAAGAAACAAATGGAATGGAAATTGAAAGAAGAGCTGAAGTCAAAGAAATGAAGCAAGAGAAAACAGAGTAGCAATAGCCATAAAGGGAAGGGAAACGAACATAGGAAGAAGAAATGAAGAGAAAGAAAGTAAAATTCAGTAATGAGATAGAGGGAAAGAAAAAAGAAGAGAAAAGAGGAAGAGGAGTTGAAGGAAAATGAAAATAGGAAGGAGAGATGGAGGGAAACAGAGAAATGAACAGAAAATAAGAAAAACAGGCAGAGAAAAGAATATAAGGAGAGGTGAAAGGAAGAGAAAATGAAGGAAGTAAAAGGGAAAGGAAACAGATGAGAAAACAGGAAGGGGACATTGAGAGAAAGAAAAGAAAACAGGAAGAATTAGAGGAAGCTAAAAGAACTGAATGGAAAGAAAGTAATAAAAAGAAAACAGAAAGATGAGATAAAAGAAGTAAAGAAAAAACAGAGGGAAAGAAAAGGAAACAGTAAATAGAAGGAAAAGATGGAAAGAAAGAAGCAAAAAGAAATAGGAAGAAATTGTGGGAAAGGGGATGGAAAAGAAAAGAGAAGGAGAGAAGGAAAGGAATGGAAATGGAAAGAAGAGATGGAAAGAAAGAAAAAGAGGAAGAAGTTGCATGACATAGAAAGGAAGAGATGGAGGGAAGAAAAAATAAAAAGGTGAAGGGAGGAAAAGAAAAGATGAAAAAAAGATGGAATGAGGAAGTTAAGGTTGATGAGTGGTTGGGAAAATGGAAAGACACCCAACTAGAAGAGGGGAAGTGACTGAGAGGAAGGAGAGACGACAGATGAATGACAGAAATTGGGGAAAAGAAGAGCAGTAAGGGAAGAATGTAGGGAGGAAGGCAAGAGGACTCTGAGGAAGTAACAAAAAAGGTAAGAAATGAAGAGGGAAGAAAAGGACTTGGTCAGAGAGGCAGAATGGTCAGGAGAAGAAAGAGAAAAGAGAGAAACAAAACCATATAGATAGAGAAGGGACAGCAGAGTCAAGAAGGTGGAGTAAAAGCATATATCTGCCCAAGTTCTCTGAGGAAAGCCCTTAGAATATCTATAAAACATGGCTCTAAAATTCCAGAGCAGCAGAAGCCACAAAATGACAGAGTGAAGCAGATTTCCAGCCCAAAACAGCCTTGAAGGACAACAGGAAAGGTCTACCTCACCAGGCTCGGAGTGTAGCCCAGAATGGGCTGTGAAGCTCAGACTGGACTGGCACTGAATCACGGGCAGCTGCTGTGCTTTCCAGATTTCTCTACCCACAGACGCCATAGATAGCTTCAAAATCAGTGAGAATGCTCTTTCACGTGGATGAGAGGGGAGCAAATCCAGACCCATGCCCTGCCCAAGACCTGGCCTCAGCCCTTGCCCTAGGGCTGTGGCAGCCACTGCTGCATCAACAGCTGCTTCTGAAGCTCTAGAACTACAGACATTGGGTGAATCGAGCTGCTGATCTGGGTCTCAGTCCAGAGTGGTGGTCCTGGGTTGCAGAGCACCTCTGGCAGGGCAGAGCTGGTGGTGGCTGTGGAGAGGGAATCGTACTCGCAGTTCCAGGGCACAAAACAATACTTTTGGTTGCTCAAAGACCACAGAGCAGTCCAGGAAAGGAGTAAACACCTTTCCTTTGATCATGCCACTTTGGAGGAAGTGAGAACTTACAAGTCTCCAGAGATATCTTGGAGAACAGTTGCACAAAACTTTTGAAGTCTGGGGTAGTTTCCCCTCACTTGACAAAGGATTCAAAAGTCAACAAATTGTCTGGCAAAATGCCTAAAGGGGGAATAAATAAGACTATACAAAGTCACTCTCTTGGCGACAAGGTATTTTCTTCCATCCTTTCAGATGAGCAAGAACAAACCACAGAATCAGAAAAGAATAAAGCACGTACCCAGGGAAAGACACCAAGGTCAAGGCTCCTACATTCAAAAAAAATGTGCATGGTCTCAGGCTATGAAAGAGATCAAAAACACAGCATAGAATGTCAGTGGGAAAGGTCTGTCCAGACCTGGGTAAGAGAAGAGCTGGGTCTGGCACCAGTCACAGAATAACAGGAAAGTGAAATGATAAGGGACTTATTAAAGTTGAAACATTTATATTCCTATTTGGATACACAATATTTGTAACTCTTGAGAGTTTTCACAGTATTAGGGTAGTTGGAGGTAATATATATATATGTATATATATACATACATACATACATGCATATATACATACATGTATACATACATATAGGAAGCAGAGGGCACAGAGTGAGGTGAATGCAAAGGGATGATACTTAAAAAATAAAATTGAAGGATGAGAGAAGAATTGACTGGAAGAAGGAGAAAGAAAGAGGTAGAATGGGATAAATTATCTTACAAAAAAAGAGGCAAGAAAACCTCTTACATTGGAGGGAAAGAGGGGGAAGGTAAGAGTGAATGAGTGAACCTTACTCTTGTCAGATTTAGTTTAAGTAGGGATTAATATACACACTCATTTGGGTATAAAATCTATCTTACCTTACAGGAAAGTATAAGGGAAGGGGATAAGAGGGGGAATAAAGAAGGGAGGGCAGATTGGGGGAGGGGTAATCAGAATGCACGTCATCGTGGCCTGGGGGTTTGCAGTAAGATTTGGAACTCAAAATCTTGTGGCAATGGATGTTGAAAACTAAAAGCAAATAAATCAAATAAAAAGAAAAGAAAATGGGATTATCATTAGATTAAGGATAGCCTTCCTGGGAAACTCTGCTGTCCTTCCTACAGTCGTTAGCCCCAAGTCTTTCTCCTTAACCTGCCAGGAACTCTGCCTCTGTGACTCACCCATCATTGTTCTGGAGATCAGTGCTGCCATTTTCTCTGATGCTTTCTTTGAAGTACAGTTCATTGTTCCCCTGGAACAGGAGCATAAATCCTGCCCGGCACCACTGAAGTGGCCTGAATACCTTTTCCTTCAAAGAGGACTCAGGACACAACGGTAAAACTACAGTGTCATGGCTACAGTTCTACTATGTCTATGACCTCTGACCAGTTCTTTCCTTTCTGGGGACCTAGGGATTCTATTTAAACTTGAGGTTCTTAACCTGGAGTCCATGGACCTAGAGAATTGACTGCTCAGAAATTTCAGGAGATCCATAAACTTGATGTGGTGAAATTACATCTTTGTTTTCTGTGGAGGGCCAGGATGGAGTGTGGTTCACAAGTTCAGGATAGACCTTCGGGGAAACTGTCCTTTGAGACTGCTCATTATCATCTGGAATGGCTCTCCATGCCCCCTGGAGGTTGTTGTCTCTGTGAGACAAACAAGAGAACTACAGAATACAAGGGATATGTAAAATAGATGCCCTCTGGGCTAACAGTCTTTAAAGACAATAAGACTGGTCAAATCACTAGGACAGGAGAAGAGTAGAATGCCAGGTAGGCTTGCAGTTTCTGTCTATAAATACCCTGACCCTCGGATCAATAAATGGAGTTGGCCTATCTTCACCTTCCTGCCCGCGTGTCTTTCTTCTTCAGTACATCACTGAGCCGCATGGGGACGCAGGCCGTCCACTACAGTTTTCACTAACCTTTTACTGAAGTTTAGCACTTTTTTCAATTATTTAAAATCTTATTTGGATGAGGGGTCTATGTGCTTCAGCAAATTGTCTGCCAGAGGGGACATGATACATTAAAGGTTGAGAATTTTTGCTCTCTGAGCAGCTGCTACTACTTGCCTGCCCTCTGTGTGCTGTTGACCTTACAGAAGAGCTATTCAGGGTCAAGGAAATGACTCAAGTGCCCGTGGGTCTGGCCCAGTGCCCAAGCACCAAGGGACCTTTAGATTAGCCCAGATTAAGCAGCTCATTTGCAAGGGTGAAGAAGCCAAGGAGTTCATCTACTGTCCCTACAGAAACTTCCTAGTGAGGAGAGCTCTCCTGACTCTGGACAGGAAGATTTTTTCAGGATGCAACATGGAAAATGCGTCCTGTCCAGTAGGCACCTGTGCTGAACACACCGCCATTCAGAAGACCATCTCGCAAGGACACAAACAGTTCTGGGCCATTGCTATTGCCAATAATTTAAAGGATGACTTTATTGCACCATGTGGGGCCTACAGACAAGTGATGAGAGAGTTTGGAAAACATTGGTATGTCTACATGACAAAAGCAGATGGTACATATGAAGTCAAGATGGTCCATGAACTACTTCCTGGCTCATTTGGACCAGATGACCTAAAAAAGAACTAGTGAGACCTGATGATAGAATTATCCAACTGAGAGCCTTTTCAACTATGTGGGAAAAGATGCTCTCTCGGTAATGTCCAGTAGCATCATCCCCAGAGCAATATTGATATGAAACAACTTCAGTGCCGAGTAGGTCCTAAGCACTGACTGCTCCTGCATCTCCTGCTCAGTTTAGGGAGGTCTTTGCCGTTTATGTTTGAAGTGCCTTGAACATACTATATGGTGTTAGTGGACAAAACACCAACCTGAGGATCAAGAGACCTGTGTTGAATTCCCAGCTCTGCCTCTAACTTCCTATATGGCCTTACCGTAGTCATTTAACCTCTCCAGGCTTCAGTTTCCTTTTCTTTCTGATTAGAATGTTGGTCCAAATCAGGAATTCTTAATCTTGTTTATGTCCTGGACTCCTTGGGTAGTCTGATGAAACCATGGACCCTTTCTCAAAGGAATGTTTTTAAATGCACAAAAATAAAAACATAGGATTACAAAGCAAACCAATTATACTGAAATACTAACAGCTAAATATTTTTTTAAAAAACAAGTTCACAGAGTCCAGGTTAAGAATCTTTGACCTAGGTAGCCTTCAAGGTTCTTTTCTACTCAAATATTCTGCGTGTTAAAATCCATCCTACGTGTTATTAGCTCAGCTCTGATGTTCTATGTTCTCAGACCCTCCCTAGAAACTGTAACCTTCATTGAAACAAGGTGCTGTTTAGGAATCCTACTTACAGCCAAGATCCTTCTCCCTGTCTCCACCTGCTATTGTGGATGAGTCATGAAGTAATGTAAAAGCATTATCCAGTTATTATATTAATTCTGTTCAACTGGAACCAAAATAATCACCCTTTGGTGGCCATTCTCTTCTAACGACTCTAAGTGGAGCTACAGGGGCCAAAGTCACTGTATCCATGGCATGAGTGCAGCTTCCTCTCTGGATGCTGTATCTCATAATAAGATGAGCACCATCTCACATCAAAGCCAAAACCAGAAGGTGTGGCTCCCCCTCAATTGTCACTCGATCCATAATGTCATATAACCACCAAGACAGATAATTGACAAATATTAGAACTCTACGTTCTTTCTGAGTTGTCATATATTATAATTTAATTTGCATTGTCTTGCACTGGTCCTATCCAAGCCCAAGCTTGGGAAGAAGATGGTATTCCATGGTCCTAGTGACAGTGCTACTTTGTTGACCTATCACTGCATCAATTTATCATCTGGTTATCTTGACCTATCATCTTCAGATTCTGCATTGTGACTTTCTTATATCCATCTTCTTCCTGTAGCCCCTGGCTAATTTCATGTACCAGTCCCAAGAATAAAGGACTAACTACCTTTTCCATCTGTTATTTCTTTTCCTGAATCCTTGATATAATACACTTGGATTATTACATTCTTCAAGTTAATGAAGTTATTGTAAACATCATAGACGGGCCTCAGTGAGCCTCTTCTCACTCCAACCCATAACTGGTTTAACCACTTGGTCACCATAACACTCCCTCTCTCTTAACAAATCTAATAGAATAAGGATGACCAACAAGTAAGATAAGTCAACAAGAATTTATTAAGTGCTTACTATGTGCTATGTACCATGCTAACGGCTGGGGTTACAAAGAAAGGCAAAAAAAAGTTCCTTCCCTCAAGGAGCTCAGTCTAATGAGGGAGACAACGTAGAACTGTGTACAAATAAGATAAGATGGATAAATTGCTGGCATTCTCAGGAAAGCACCAAGATTGTGGAGATCTGGGGGAGGAACCTGTGATTTCATTGCTAGATTGAACACTCAGGAAAGGAAATTCCTTCTACCAAGGCAGGTCAGCCCCTTCCCTGAAACTCTGTAGCATGGAAGAGTTGCTTGAGGCATTGAGGGCTTAAGGAATTTGCTTAGGGTTCCACAGTCAGTATGTGTCGAGGCACGCCTTAAACTCAGATCATCCTGGCTTCAAGGCTAGATGTCTGTCAACTTTGCAGCTCTACTTCAACAAATGTAGGAGTAAATGATTATTATGCATAAGAAACATAGTACATATTCTAGAGTCTCAAAATGGTCGCCAACTATCAGCCTGCATCATCTCCCAATGGATTATTTCACCTATCACTTTTCTCCGGTAGATACCACGAGCCCACCCTTCATATACTTTATTTTTTTGTTTTTGAGAAGTAGAGTGAAGTGACACACTGAGGGTCATACAACTCATACATGTCTGAGGCTAGATTTGAGCTCAGGTCCTCCTAACTCCAAGGCTGATGCTCTATCTAGTTCTCCATCTAGTTGCCCCTCCTCCTGATATACTTTAGAGAAAGGGATGAGGGGAAGGAAGAAAAATTTTGAACTTAATATTTTGCAAAAATGAATGTCAAAAATTGTCTTTATATATAATTGAAAAAATAAAATACTATTTCAAAAAAAAAGAATTTTTGCTCTCCAAGGAGGAGCCTGGGCTACCTGATCTCAAGTCCTTTCCTTCAATATTAAGACCAAGCACGTGCAGGAACAGCAGAAAGTTCATAATTCCAGCTACCTTCCCCCTGTCTTAGTTACCGACCTTTCTCTTTACCTGACTTGGGGTAGGTCATTATAATGACATCTTTGTCCTGAAAGAGAAACTCATTCCACCTCCTTTCCATTGCTTCTACATCAAAAATTTCAGGAATGAAAGGTATCCCCTTCACAAACGTGAATTTGTTGGGATTCTCCATGCAGGTAGACCTGTCCAAGATGAGTAAGTGCTCTCTTCTAGATCCCTGTAGCTGCTGCTTCTGCTTCCTTGGCTCTTCCCAATTTCTAGTGAACCATGGACTTGTTCAATAGATCAGAAATCAAAGTGGGATCATTAAGAAGCTTTGTAGGTTATGATGTCTTCTAATAAAGATGCTCAAGAGCAAAGAATCTGAGTCTGTGATGTATTCTGGCACAAGAAACAGTACAGCATAAACACACAGAACAAGAACAACAAATATTACCACAAAGAGAACACTTCCGTGACTGAATTTGCATGGTGTGCATACATCTTCAAGACTTCTGGAGAACTGTCAGGGAGAAGACAAACTAGACATGGTTATTTTGGCTCCAGGGGCAGAGTGGGAGGGGACAACAAAGGCTAATTTGGGGTAGATGCCCAGAAATACTTTCTTATGACTACAATTAGGGCTGCTTATTTTTACTGATAAACAATCATCACTGATTACCTTTTGCAAAGGAATAGTTCCTAAGAAGATATGGCAAGAGCAGAGGCACAACCACATGCCCCTTAACTGGTGATGGAGACACACTCTCCCCTCTAGAACCCTCAGCCTTGAGGGAGTGTATTCCAGGTTATCTTACCTGCTGCCTACATTTCCTCCCCCCAGATTCACTTATGAATGTGGCAGAGCTAATGGGTAACGCCATTTAACTACGGGAGTCCCTGTGCTCTCCCTAACTTGCTGGAGGGACTGTCTTGTACCACTTAACTCATTATTCTGGATAAAAAGCAATTACATGACCCTGTATCCTCGGGTCAGCAGCAGTGAGGATCCAGAAAGAGACAAGATACTGCCTCTCTAACACCATTTTGTGAGGGGCTGATCTGAGGAGCTTGGAGCTGTGTTGTTTGTCCTTCGTTTTTGAAGAAGACCAATGAAGTCATAGGGTGATTTCTTGACTTGTGCATGAATTGAATTTAAATGAAGGAGAGCTCCAAGGAATGAGCCTCACTTTTCTCACAGAGTCATCTAGGTCAAGTGCTAAGACTAAAGGCAGGGTGACTGAGATGACCTGACATGCAGCAGCTGTACTGGTCCTCTTTCATGTCTCTACAATCTCTCAAAAGGCCCACCTTCAGTGCCATGGTTACTAATTATTCTCATTCACCCATTCCACTCAGGGAACACTTCACATGCTTGGGCAGACACCCTCTAACTCACCAATGAGTCTGAGGATCATGGGTAATACTGAACCTGGCTTACTCCAATGGCCAAGACATTGTTCCCCTTGTGCATGTTACAACTTCTTGGAGTGACAGATGAATCAGGTGGACACCAAATGTGGATGAGTAACCCTGCAAAGGGTTTAGCAAGCCCTCATCCCATATCAGCCAGTCATACTGAACTCCCCATACAACCCCAAAATGGTAAGTGCTTGAGACCAGACTTGAACTTAGCTCTTCCTGGCCCCCAGCCCAGCACTCTAAGCACTGGTCTACCTACCTGCTCTAGAATTCTGGATACCTGCTAGTCATTCCTTCTGGCCATCCATCTCCTCTCAGCCTGGTATCTGGACAGGGACCTCCAGAAACATGGCCCGGCATGGCCCAAGGAGAGAGTAATGAATCATCTACTTTTTTTGTTTGTTTTTTTTGTTTTTATTATTTTTTAATGTTTAACAATCACTGCCATACAATTGAGATTTTATTCCCCCCACACC